>WNYA01000244.1:164488-212227 GCA_019512145.1 Engystomops pustulosus | reverse complement strand
TCGGAGGGGGACAATACATAACACTGGCTGCAGAGAGCACAGAGCACAGCATGTGAGGTCTGATACACATCTCTCCAGGGACTACATAACAACTGGGCTGCAGAGGAGCACAGAGCACAGGCAGTGTGAGGTTGATAATATTCACTCAGGGACAATACATAACACTGCTGCAGAGAAGAGTACAGAGCACAGCAGTGTGAGGTCTGATTACACATCTCTCCAGGGACAATACATAAACACTGGCTGCAGAGAGCACAAGCACAGCAGTGTGAGGTCTGATTACACATCTCTCCAGGGACAATACATAATACGGCTGCAGAGAGCAACAGAGCACAGCAGTGTGAGGTCTGATTACAATCTCCCAGGGACATACATAACACTGCTGCAGAGAGCACAGAAGCACAGCAGTGTGAGGTCTGATTACACATCTCTCCAGGGACAATACATAAACACTGGCTGGCAGAGAGCACAGAGCACAGCAGTGTGAGATCTGCATTACACATCTCTCCAGGGACAATACATAACACTGGCTGCAGAGAGCACAGAGCACAGCAGTGTGAGGTCTGATTACACATCTCTCCAGGGACAATACATATCACAGGATGCAGAGAGCACAGAGCACAGCAGTGTGAGGACACAACCCCAGTACAATCCTGGAATATAAATCCATATTTCACAGTCCTGCTAGTACTTATAATGTACACAAAAGTAAATAACTTTTCAGAAGTGGCAATAGCTGGTTAAGTGGGTGAGTGGAAACAACAAGGGGCAAATAAGAGGTTAACACAAGAGAAGTTCATGGGAAGGGAATCCAACAATCCGCTGCCCTGTCATTCCCATTGTTCTGCAGGGACATTGCCACAATAGGTGAAGCTGCTCTCCAGTCACACAAAGACCAACATGTCACTGATAAGGAGAGGTCTGGCAGTCACACAGGAGACAGCCGCAAGACAGTCACACAGGAGACAGCCGCAAGACAGTCACACAGGAGACAGCCATGAGATAGCCACATCATGAGGTCAGGAGCAGCGGTCGGTCAATTGCTGCAGATGTCCCATCCAGATAATGAGGGGTAATATGGGAGAGCGCCATCTGCAGGAGATGGCTCGTTATATCCCTGGTCATGTGATGTCACACAGGTGTACGGCTCGTTATATCCCTGGTCATGTGATGTCACATAGGTGCCCGGCTCGTTATATCCCTGGTCATGTGATGTCACACAGGTGCATGGCTCGTTATATCCCTGGTCATGTGATGTCACACAGGTGCACGGCTCGTTATATCCTTGGTCATGTGATGTCACACAGGTGCACGGCTCGTTATATCCCTAGTCATGTGATGTCACACAGGTGCACGGCTCGTTATATCCACAGAAAGTAAACAGAAAGTAAACATGGGAAGCTTCCAATAGAAGGCCAGCAAGCAGAGATCTAAAAAAGACCACAAAGAATTGATAGAGAAAGTAGACTGGAAAATTGTGCCACTTTTTATTACACAAAAATGTCAGTTATTTGCCATCTTGGAAATGGGAAAGAGAAATGGACCTATTGCAGGATGCAGCGATCCCGGAGGGACAAAGACAGGAGGATTTCCTAAGCCGTTCAGGCGATATGTTGATCTCCAGGCCTGCTCAATTCTGCTTACCTTTGGATCACCTGGCACCTTCCCGATACTCCCCTGTGGGTCCCGCTTTGGAGTTTAGATTCCTCACTGCATACTACTTTAATTTCTCTTTCCCATTTCCAAGATGGCTCCGGTGTACCTCCCGCACACTATACGCATGCGCACAGTTCGGATGTGGATTGGTGCACGGTATCATGATGGACCGACATATACCTATTATTACTAAGTGAACAGAAGGACTCTGTCGTATGAATTATTTGATACATCTAGGTGTTCTGATGCTTTACATCCCGGTTTTAATTGCTGTTACACTATGCACTTGGCACTTTCTAAATAGTAACTCCTCTCTGTGATTAACTCGTGAGGACTGTCATGAGCTTATAGGGTTAATACGAGGGAGCTTTGATTCTTTGCACTTTGTTACATCATGGATATACTCAATGTTTATCACTAACAGATCACATATGTATTATAGTGACTTTTTTGGTACGATGTATTATGTATTTTATACTATTTTATACTTTGTATCTTTTTGTAAATTGTCACTCTACCTTCCACAGTTGTTGACTTTCTGACTCACTGGGGGTCATTTACTAAGGGCCCGATTCACGTTTTCCCGACGTGTTACCCGAATATTTCCGATTTGCGCCGGTTGTACCTGAATTGCCCTGGGATTTTGGCGCACGCGATCGGATTGTGGCGCATCGGCGCTGGCATGCATGCAACGGAAATCGGGGGGCGTGGCCGAACGAAAACCCGACGGATTCTGAAAAACCGCCGCATTTAAGACAAAAAATGTGTCGCGAAAATTACACTTACCTTCACCAGGTATAGGCCGGTGAATTTCAGGGCATTCCAGCGCGCCTCCGGGGAACTTCAGCGCAGCAGCGCCACCTGGTGGACGGCGGAGGAACTACCTTATTGAATCCCGGCCGGACCTGTATCCACCGCAGAGAACGCGCCGCTGGATCGCGAACGGACCGGGTAAGTAAATCTGCCCCAGTATGCTTGATAATGCCTTGATCGAATTGGCGAAATGTTGCACTATGTTGGTGGAATAAAACTTTTTCTTCATTGGAAATACCGGAGTGCTGCTTCTCAATTGTCTACTACTATATATTGGGGTCACTGTCGGACCTCTTAAGAAGACCTGCACCCGAATATCTACATATACACGGTGCCGCTCAAAATACCCTGTTTGGACTATGTGGTTGTTATTATGTATCTTTTATTCAGTCTCTGATGCTGGAAGCTCCTCCCCCTCAGCTCCTGAATCGGAATAGACCAGTTTTTCCTGGACTGCTCCTTTAATTATCGGATTGAGAGAATAAGGTTAATGTTGCTAAATTATCTCAGCGGCAACATTCCGATGTTTCTATCCCGGTTCTGATACAATGGGGGTCATTTACTAAGGGCCCGATTCACGTTTTCCTGACGTGTTACCCGAATATTTCCGATTTGCGCCGATTGTACCTGAATTGCCCCGGAATCTTGGCGCACGCGATCGGATTGTGGCGCATCGGTGCTGGCATGCACGCGACGGAAATCAGGGGGCGTGGCCGAATGAAAACCCGACGGATTCGGAAAAACCGCTGCATTTAAGACAAAAAATGTGTCGCGAAAATTACACTTACCTTCACCAGGTATAGGCCGGTGAATTTCAGGGCCTCCGGGGAACTTCAGCGCAGCAGCGCCACCTGGTGGACGTCGGAGGAACTGCCTTAGTGAATCCCGGCCGGACCCGAATCCACCGCAGAGAACGCGCCGCTGGATCGCAAATGGACCAGGTAAGTAAATTTGCCCTAATGTGTAATGAGGGAGCAGCGATGGCGGAGCTGTGTCCGTGCCGCCACGCCGGGCTCCGTTTTTGTCGTCTCCTTACCCTCTGGTCGCCATCAATTACAATTTTCACGTTGTCACATTAGAGCCAAGAATATATTTTGCCGTTTCGGCTAATTCCTATGGAGGGCGGTGTGAGAGTTGTCCGGCGGCCGCCTGCGCCGTGTGATAAGTCCATCGTGTAACGTGGCAGCAGTGTCAGGAATGAATTCCCTCCGGTTGCAGATTTTTATTTTTTTTTACAGTCAAACAAATGGAGCGTCTCATGGCCTCAGACAGGAGCTGTCAGCAGCACAATGGCTGCCCGCGCCCCGGCCCTCCAGCCCGGGAGGATTAACTCTTCATAGAAAACTGCAATCGCTGCAAAACTGACAGCACGGAGAGAGGTTCTGTCTGGATGGAGCAAACTTTAACTTGACACTTAACTCGCAACTGTAACTTGCCCTTTTCAATGTTCTAAAATTCACTAAGACCAAGGGTGCACCAGCCATGAGGCGAGTTGAGTCTCTTGCCTCAGGCAGCACCATCTGCAGCAAGATGGGGGGCGGCATCAGGGGAGCAGTCACCTGTTACAAAGCTGATGTCAGCTACTGCATGGAGAACCCACATACTAAATAATTATCCTTAGATATTACTAATGGAAGGGATAAAGGTGGCGCCGTTCTATAGCGCGCAAGTTCAGGTTCACCCACCCCTCCGGAGGACCACCCACAACTCAGGAGCTTCAATTCCTATTGGAAGGGAAGTTTTGACATCATGTACATAGTGCACATGACCACTCCCTGCCAATCCCTTTACTGAATGACCAGCACATGACCAGGGATCGGCTCATTGGTCACGCCCACATTGTACATGATGTCATAACTTGCCATTTTTTGAGACACAGGGGGTCATTTACTAAGGGCCCGATTCGCGTTTTCCCGACGTGTTACCCGAATATTTCCGATTTGCGACGATTTTCCCTGAATTGCCCCGGGATTTTGCCGCACGCGATCGGATTGTGGCGCATCGGCGCTGTCATGCACTCGACGGAAATCGGGGGGCGTGGCCGAACGAAAAACTGACAGAATCGGAAAAAACGCCGCATTTAAAAAAAGAAATGTGTCGCTTGGGATGCGCTTACCTTCACTTGGCCCGGCCCGGTGAACTCCAGCGCGATCAGATGCTTTTCAGCGCAGCAGCGCCACCTGGTGGACAGGGGAGGAACTACATTGATGAATCTCGGCCAGACCCGAATCCACCGCAGAGAACGCGCCGCTGGATCGCGAACGGACCGGGTAAGTAAATCTGCCCCACAATCTCTGGGTTTTGAAGAGACAACGCTGACACCTCAATGGCCTCTTGAAGAGGCAATTATGTGTTTTTTAAGATTTTTATACAAAAAATTTTCTGAATGTTCGGAAATCCCTTTGAGATTTAGACTACAGTAAAGTATCAGTATCAAGATAACGTTTGCTGCATCTGTAAAATCGAGGCAAGAACATCCAGATGCTATACACTCGCTACTGGATAATAACATAAGCGGTGGCCTGGGGCCCCAAACCTTCCAGGGGTCCATGGCCACCCAATCTACCCAACAAATTTGGTACTGTAAAGGACCATCCATAACCAATGAAATACTTGTACATCTGTTCCTGCTCTTAATACATATGTAATCAAGAGCCATTTCAAGACCTTTGAAGGCCCTCCAAAGGTCCTGAAACGGCAGACTGAAAGCAGCAGAAGGGACACATCCTCCAATCCCCAAGACCCCGATTCTAGAACCAGATGTAGGAGGTGATTCCAGATTCTTAAGGGCTATTATATTCATACAGCCCAGAGCCCATAACAATCTTACTCCGCCCCTGCATACAGTATACTATTGGGTTGTAAGGTCCTGTAAAGGAAGTTTCATTAGGGATGAGCAGACCCATTCAGGTTCGGGTTTACCAAGTTTGGCCAAACCTGAACCTAAAAGTTTAGTCGCTCACCTGCCACCAACAAAGCCAATTTGCCTTAGGATTCTTGGGATTTTCCTTATTGGCATTGTCCTAAGGATCGTCACCGTTAAAGGGTTAACACTGGCGAACGATGCCAACAACAATCATGAGTGTCACCATCGGGAAGGACAGTGAACCCAAACACTGAACCGGAACTTCAGACTGGACCCAACATTGGGGTAAACTCATCCCGGGGGGACATAATGCTATGAGACCCTCCCCCTATGTATCCCCATCCATAAGTCCCCCCTTCCCCTTTCCTATAACTTACATGGGTCTATAAACTCCATACTGTACAGTTGCAGTAACTCCATTAGACCACAGTATGCAGCAAGCTCCCTAGCTCCCACTGGTGGCGACTGCAAATAGGGCCAAACACATGTTAAGTGCAGAAGCCGTTGTTAGTTCTCTACTGATCCACTATTGTTGTTTTCAATGGTGACTCCTGGACAACCCCTTTAAAGGGTTAATCTGGTCCTTATCCAGAAAAGTAAAGCTCAAGAGCAAACTTTAGCTTAACTTTTAACACATTCATTCACTTCAAAGAGTTAAATGTCAAGTTAACATCTGAATACAAAGCGTAACAATGTAGCCGAGCGACGCTGCACAGGTTAGCGACAATGGAAATTACTGTAGCAGTTTTTTTAACCCTTCAACCTCTCGCTTTCTCTAGAACAGCACCGGCCCCAGTAATTCCCCCCGGGGGCTTCGTTTTCCCTTCTCCGCGGCTCCCCAGGTACTTGTCACACTGAGGTGTTTTCTGCCGGAATATTTTGTTGAATAATTCATCCGCTCCGTCCTGCGTTTTTGTCGGCGTCAGATGCCGGGGAGTTGAAATGGGTGCCTGTAGGGTGTCCTTGGAAAATGAAAGAACTTGCCAATGACCCGATCTTCAGGCACAATATTGAAAATAGCTTTTAAAGTGTTCATTTGGTGGAGGATGCGGGCAGGCGGGCGCTCGACGGGCTCTCCGCGGAAATATGCAACATGCAGAACAGATGAAGGCTTAGGATAAAACCGCCAGCGCGGCGGGCGGCCGGATAGAAGAGATGCTATTGAAACGGTATTTGTTAATCCACGGACATTCAGGTAAAGAGGGAGGATGACAAGGACGGCTCATTAGAAGCCACCGATGTGAGACTTCACCGTCTCTCCAAAATTTTCTTTTTCTAAATCATTCAACACAAAACAATTCCCACAAACCAAAGGGCACAGAAACAAGCCCACACCTGCCCATAGGTTGTGTCTGGTATTGACAGCTTCATTCTCTTCAAAGGGATTTTTGTTTTGGAATTATTCCTTCATACCCACAATGGATTGATGATCAACTGCCGATAGTTGGATTTATGTCGAGCGCCCATCGATTACCGTTTAAGAAAATCTTCCCATGGACAGCGACGTGCATTGTATAGTGACTGTGTCTGGTATTGCAGCTCAGCCCCCATTACATATATAAATAGATACAACCAGGTCATGTGACCGATGGAAGTGGACACCACTTCAAGCGGGTATTATGGGAATTTCTGATCACCTATAACTTAGGATAAAAGATCAGCATTAAATATTGGTGGCGGTCCTGCACTGAGCAGGTGTAGGTCGGGTTCAGCATTTGGGCGCATTTCTCCTGACCCAAAGATAATTAGCCATTGGCTATGATGGGGGACAGCCGGCGCCAATCATAGCCAAGGAGCTATATGTTAGGGGCAATAATTGCTGATTGGCATGACGACAGCCAATCCGACAACAATGTCCAGGATCGGGGAAGTAACGCATCCTGAATACGAACTGACCTACAACTTCGGGTATCGCTCATCTCTAGTCAGACACCCTAGTGCTCTACCATCGCCATGCAACCTCATAGACAGGGATGGATGTCCTCGTCCTGCAGCTCATCCAGTAGGGGGGGAACCACTCAGATCCATTTGTTATCCCAAGTAACAGAGAGCCAGCACTGTCACAGCAGGGACAGCAGAGGCAAAGGCGAATGGTCACAGCAGCGTACAGCAGAGAGCTGAGGGCTGTGGTCACAGCAGGGGCAGCAGAGAGCCAGGCTGAGTCACAGCAGGGACAGCAGAGAGCTGCGGCGCGGTCAAGCAGGACAGCAGAGATAGGCTCAGTGCGCTGGTCCAGGACACAAGAAGAGGTCACGGCTGGCACCATGACATGTACAGAGCTCAGGCGCTATCTGCGGTCACTAGCCGAGAACACGCAGAAGAGTCAAGGCTCTGTTCACAGCATGTGCTTGGACACGACAGGAAGCTCAGGTCCGTGGTCAACAGCAGGGATAGGCAGAGAGTATCAGGCTGGCTGGTCACAGCACGGGGACTAGAGAGAGCTCAGGCGCATGTCACAGCAGGGACAGCACGGGGCTCAGGGGCTGGGTCACAGGCAGGAGCGCAGCAGAGAGCGCAGGCGACTCGGTCACAGCTAGGGACAGTGAGAGAGTTCAGGGCGCTGATGCAAACAGCAGGACAGCAGAGAGCTCAGGCGTGGTCACAGGCAGGAACATGCAGAGGAGCTCAGGCCTGGTCACAGCGGACAGCATGGAGGAGCTCAGGCGCTGGTCACAGCAGGGTGAACAGCAGAGAGCCCAGGCGCTGTAAGCAACGAAGCAGCGCGGTACAAGCAGGATCAGAGAGCTCAGTGTTCGGTCACAGCATTGAGGACAGCAGAGGAGCTCAGGCACTGGTCATAGCAGGGACGCAGAGCCAGACGCGGACGCAGAGCGAGATCGCATGGTCACAGCAGGTGACCAGCAGAGAGTCAGGCATGGTCACAGCAGGGCACAGCAGAGAGCTCAGGCGATGGTCCACGCAGGGACCACAGGAGAGCTCAGCGCTTTGGTCAACAGCGGGACAGCAGAGAGATCAGGCGCTGGTTCACAGGCAGGGACAGCAGGAGAGAGCTCAGGCGCTGAGTCACAGCAGGGGACAGCCGAGAGCCAGGCGTCAGCCCAGGGACCGCTGAGAGCTCAGGCGCGGTCCGGGGGGCACACAAGCAGAGACGCTCGGCGCTGGTCACAGCAGGGACAGCGAGAGAGCTCAGGCGCTTGTCACAGCAGGGGGACAGCAGAGAGTCAGCGCTGGTCACAGCAGGAGCAAGCAGAGAGCCCAGGCGCTGGTTCACAGAGAAGGGGACATCAGAGAGCTCAGGTTGCTGAGTCACAGCAGGGACAGCAGAGAGCTCAGGCACTGGTCATAGAGTAGCAGGGCGCATGCCACAGAGGAGCAGAGACGGCGTGGTCACAGCAGGACAGCAGAGAGCTCAGGCGCTGGTACAGGCAGGGACAGCAGAGAGCTCAGGCGATGGGTCACAGCAGGGACAGCAGAGATCAGCTGTCGGTCCGCGGACGTCAGGAGCTCAGGTGGTAAGCAGACAGAGAGCTCGGCGCTGGTCACAGCTGCGGCGACAGAGAGCTTACGGTGCTGTCCACAAGTAGGGACAGCAGATAGCTCACGAAGGGTCTAGATGCCTTTTTTAACACCTAAATAAATTGATGATATATGTATATAGAATTGTTTCCCTAAATCCTTCTTCCTACGATCCACCTATCCAGTCCTGGTTGAACTGGTTGATTTTTCAATAGTATTATATAATACTATGGAGTAACTTATTTCTTAATGTATGTAGTTTTTGTTGCCCCAACTCTTCTTTTTCCAAAATACTCCTTTTCAAATTTTTTTACTATGACTTTTTCCCAAATTCCTTTTCGTCCTCTTTTTTCCATCTATTTCAATATTTTCACCCTGAATATTCTGTAGGTTTTTATGAGAGCTTGTTTGCGTTCTGGCACCACTGAGCCCTGGGACGCGGCGGTGGAAATACGAGCACGAATATGTAGGCGATTGCTTACGGTCATTAGGGTGCTGCTAAGTGAATTGTCGGGTACAGCCAGCGGCTGGCTGCTGCGGCGGGGAAGCCGGCACCAAATAAACGCCGCGCGCCGAGCTCTTTGAACTGATTCCGAAAATTTTACGATATTCAAACTTTTCTCGTACCCCCCACATGGCTCGTTCTTGTGGGTGGATCAATTAGATTTTCGCGGATCACAAAGAACGCGTCTGTAAGGGGCGAGCAGACGTAGGGTTGTGTAATTACTGACAGCACCCACACTGTTCACAAAAACATCTCCTTCTTAAGATTCCGGAGAGAGTTTAGAGACTGCCCAATTGGGATAGATATCGAGCAACGGAGGGTCCCGGTTAAACAATTTAACTGAACTGGAGTAGAGTACATTGTATAACTTGCCAAGACAAAATGACGAGTGGGATTCATAACTAATAAGTCCGAACACGAAATGTGCCGATCCACTGTCGCTCAGATCTGCTGGTCTCAGAAGATTGAGGGATTTTTTTTTTTTTTTGAATTTTTGTTTTGTAAATACATATATTTATACATATATATAATGATATAATTATATAATCTTTTAAATCAATATTTATAGTGTTTAATCATTTTAATTTAAGTATTCAAATACAGTATATTTAATTACATATATATATTAGTTATATAACATAAATATGGTTCGATATTATATTTTTCTTTTCATTTTAAGTTTACAATAAAGTGAAACGTACTAATGAATTATTATTATTATATATTATTATTATTATTATTATTATTTTAGTTTATTATATTAATTTTATTATATTTTTGATTATTATTACACAAATATTTTTAAGGTTTCCGGGTTCGAAATTTTAGTGATATTTAGACTTTAATATTCAGTTTCATTATATCTCTGTGGCAGTCAGTGGGCCGGCTGCTTAGGGAGCAGTGTGACTCGCCTCCAGCGACACACTTAAGCCGCACACAGCGGCAACGTACGCCTCCGTACCCCATTAGAAAGATAGGACATGTCCTAACTTCTCGGAATACGGTTAGTGGCGCCATATATCGTATGGAGAGGGGCGAGGGCGGTGAGCGTTCGCTCTCCCCCTCCTCCTCTCCCCGACACTGCCGTGCCCGCATGCCTACGGTACGGCAGTTTGTAAATGTAGCTAATCAGAGATAATGTTGGAGGCAGTGAGTGAGTGAGAAATTTAGGGTAACAGCTCCCAATCTTAGAAAACCTAGAACCAGGGGTGCACCAAACACCGAGCGATGTTGAGCCTCTTGCCTCAGGCAATCCTACAGCGTCTGCAAAAAAATTGGGGGAAAGCAGGACCGAACATCAAATGTCGCGACCATGGAGAACCCGTCTTACTAAAAAACTAACGTGAATATTGCTACTGGATGGGGCAAAGGGGGCCGGCCATTGTGGAAGTCGACCCCTGCCTAGAGCCGATATAAGTGGAAGCCAATTACTGAATAATTCCCAATGTAGATGCACTTGCGTCCACCATTCACACATAGACGTCACATATTCTTAATATCATGAATGTTGAGATGCCAGGACCGACTCTCACGTCCTCATTCCAGATGTTCCCTCATTACTTTGCCCCGCAGCCCCTTCCCGGACAGCCCCTATAAGTCAGGGAGTGAAAGTTAATTTTCTTTAATTCGTTATATTAGATGTTGTTGATTTTTCTGGAATCTGGCGCACAAGCTTGACGCTGCAGGGCAAAAGCCTGCGGCCATCACGCGTAATATTTACATACGCCCCTCCCCCCCAAACTGCTCCAGGAACGGGAAAAGTCATCTGGTGAGAAGTAACATCATCAGAGGTTACTCCACCGGCAATCCAGCAATAACTGCTGGCAATATTAAAACAAAGAGATGGTAATATAAGAAAGGGCGTTAGAGGAGTCTTTGGTGATTGTTCTAGGAATCCGAATGTGCGACGCAAGATGAGAGATACATACGACAATCGGAATTGTGAACAAGTGTTGCATAATAAAAAAAATTTCATTAGTTTCAAAAAACTTAAATAATTTTGAGTTAATTATTGGAACATTTTGGACAACCGTACAGTCAGGACCGCGCCGTGGTATGTTTATAACTTGGAGTTTCCACCAACAGGAGGAGGGAGGACATGGGAATATAGGAATAGAAGAGCTGAGCACCACCAGAGACACACAGGTGACATGAGCAACATGTAGAACACCGCCACACAGAGGGATCACAGTGCAGGATGACCATCCACAGGAGTGACCACACAGATGACCACCACGAGGGAGGACCACACACAGGATCGCCGTACACATGACAAACAGGACCCACGGTGAGCAGCCCAACAAGAGTTACACAACAGGGAAGTGAGCACGCACAGAGACACACAGGGAGTGAGTAGCCACCACAGAGACGCACAATCAAGGGAGATGTGACCCACCACAACGAGCACACACACAGGGTCTGCCACCACAGGAGACAACACACAGGGTCCTGACGCACACACAGAGACCAGAACAGGGAAATAATGCATGAGCATTCCCACAGGCAGACGGGAAGTACAGCGGGGACCCTGCTCAGGGATCTCCACGTTTATTGGATCAGGATAGTGGCATCACGTTAATAATACATGTATCCTCACACATCCGGGAATACGTGGTAGGATGGAACGTGGTGAGGCTCTGCGTTTCGCTCTTTGCATGTTCTACTAATCACAGAGATTTCACACAGTAAACAAATCACCGGAGGATAACCAGCGAGTAGGAGCATCGATGGGAAAATGTGACAGGGACGATCGTCCGGATCCATTAAGCAATGTTAAATCAGGATTCACTCGTTGTAATCTTCTCGTACGTCGCTGTCGGTTAGAGATTATTCATCCACTGCTAGTTACAGCTGACACCAGAATGTACAACATGACTGCAGCTCCTCTGTGTCATCACACACAGGGCTGCTAAAGGGAATGTTGCTGACCAAGGGCGTGACTGTGCAGACTGCAGCCAATGTCCCTGGAGAGATGTGTAATCAGATCTTGTGTAGTTATAGCAGCAGGGACCGTGATATTTGGAATTCATGGACTCCATTTGCCTACAGGGTCCGTCCTCAACACTGCTGTGCCTGTGCCTCTGCAGCCAGTGTTATGTATTGTCCTGGAGAGATGTGTAGTCAGACCTCACATGACTGTGCTCTTGCTATCTGACAGCCAGTGTTATGTATTGTCCCTGGAGGATGTGTAATCAGACTTTGTCAATGTTGTTAGTAGCAGAAGAGGACTGTGATAATAGATGTTATTCCAAGTGACTGGGGGTTGTCCTCACACTTCTGTGTCTGTGCTTTCCACAGCCAATGATAGGTATTGTTAATTTAGAGATGCATTAATTACTGCTTGTGCATGTGTAAGTGAGTAGCAGACAGGAATTGTGCGAAAAATGCCTATATCTCCAGGACTAACTTCTCCCCACTGGACTAGGGGCATGCTTGCTGTGTTCTGAGTCTCTGGAGCCAGTGTTAAGTAATTGTCCTGGACGAGATGTGTGATCAGACTCACCACTGCTGTGCTCTGTGCTTCTGCAGCATGTTATGTATTTGTCCTGGAGAGATGTGTAATCAGACCTCCACTGCTGTGGGTAAAGAAGCAGTGTTGAGATCTGTCACCTGAAGACATCTGGTGGTTAGAAATGGAACTGCGACATGGGACACCCAGGAAGCTGGAGCTGGGACAGCAGAGGGAGGTCATCTGGCGGCGGAAGCATCTCAGCAAAGAAGGGAGACAGGCACTTCTCTGGACTGACCTTCGGTAGCTGGGGCGCGTGGAGCGCATGATGATGACCGCAGGAGCTGTAACTTATTCACTGCTGACTAGCTGAAGGATTGTTGTTCCTGGGACTGAGCTGTAAAAGCTCTTGGGGTAGGGCCCGTGTGCGCTGGTGGTGGTAACCTCTGTAGCTGGCAGGGCGTTCTCACCGGACGCCTGGGCCTAATAGCAGGGGGCATGGATATCGCAGGACGGTCAGCAATGGCTACAAGGTGTGGGCTCTTCTAGATAGCTACAGGGGCAGTGGGAGCCCAGGGGAATAGCAGCGGGTTTCCCTCCCGCTTGGGCTAGCTGCGGCAGATCCCCAAGACAATTGAAAACCCTTTGCGTGATACGGAACCTGGGACAACGATAGTGGGAGGGTCATCGCAGGAGGTTGAACCAAGTCCAGCCGGGGGAGATGGCTGCGAGGATGGTCTCCATTTTGGACCTTGGCAGAAAAGTCCGGCAGCTAGCAACCTGATGTGTGTTTAGAGGGGCACCCTCCGCCCCAGACGGAGGTAAGTGTCGCAAAGGAGGCCCGAGTCGGACCCCATGCAGCCGGTGCGCGCCAAAGGGTCTACGGACGGGATTGAGAAGCCACAATAGAGTCTCAAAGCCGGAAGGAACTCGGGGTTCCTCACTGGAGGTGAAGGCCTCGGTCGCGATAGGATGGTGACTGCGGTCTTCATCCACAAGGCGGCAGCGGTTCCTTCCTGCCGCTGAGGTGGAGCGGGAAAACTATCGAGCCCGAGGGCGGGGATCTTAAGTCTTCCCGCCAGGAGCTGGTGGCGGGCTGAATTTTCTCCTGCGCCACACTGCTTGGGAAGGATTCGAGTCCTAGCGCAGGGGGTGAGCTTTAGCGATGACTCTGGGTTTTCCCACCAGGAAAGGTTTTGGCGGGCTGGACACTTGCTGCGCCACAGTTGTGAGGGTCAAAGGTTTCAGGCGCGGCAGCGCCGGATGTAGCAGAGCTGACAAAGTTCTCTATGCAGGCGTTTAAACTCTTGAGGCTGGAGCGGCGCGCTGGACCACACGTTGGCAGCAGTAGTAAATACAGTTCAATGTGAAACGCAACAATCATGGGGCCTACACCGGATGGCAGCAGGTTAGCAAGCACAGTCTTTGTAATAACGTTACAGTTATATGACAGAAATAAGGCATCAGAAGTAATGATCCTGTGGCTCGTGACCCACTTGCAACATCCCACCGGGGCCTAGCCTTTTTCTCGGGCGCCTGGAGTCAGGCCGGGGCCCGCAGTACCTGGTGGCGGCGTTTTGCGGCCTAAGCACAGGCTAGTGTCACGGTGCTTGGTATGGGGGGGACGGAGGGCTGTCCTACAGCCTGGCAGGTCTCCAGCAGGGTGTTTGGCAAGAAATATGAGGCGATGTATACTGGTTCTCCCGGGGGCAACACCTTTGGTTGTCTTAGAGATGAGTATTGTGTGGGGACAGGGTGCCGTGGATGGTGACAGCCGTAGTAGAGGGAGGGAAAAGGCGGAGGCAGATTTGAAGAAATAACTACAGTTCTTTATGGGAACCGACCGGGGAACATTAGCAACGCCTTTAAAAGGATGGTGAATGTGGAGAGTAGTTGCGGGAGCCACAGGATGTAGATCATCAGCTGGATGCAGGGGGCAGCTGGGAGAGAAGTGTGTCCTAGTAGGATGCTTCAGCTTGTCCTGGGTTGACTTCAGATATCACCCTTGAAGGTAGGAGGATACCCCGTTCCTCTCACTGGACTTAACTCTCCCACTCAGGCAGGGAACGGAGCTCCTGCTCTGGTCTGTCTTCCTGTAACTAGATTAGACTGCTCTGTTCAGACTCCCTGGTCTGACTGAACTCTAGAAGTTTCCCTGACCAGGGGTTTTTGTACTCCACTGCGTCAGGTGGTGGCTACTCCTCCAATTAAATCTCAGATCACAGATACCAGGTATAACACATGTGATTGGTTGCTGGAATACTCACAAAAAACAATTAACTCCTGCCTTACGAGGAAGGCTATACCGTCTGCAGTGTTTATTTGTATAGTAGTTGTTATGTAGATGACAGTTGTGCGGGCTGATCAGACCGTTACACAGGGCTGCAAGCTACAGGTGGGGACGATTTTCGCAACAACCACTCTGCCTTGCATCGGCGAGGGGTGTTGCATATTGTCCATGGAGAGATGTGCAATCAGACCTCACCACTGCTGTGCTCTGAGCTCTCGTGGAGCCGTGTTATGTATTGTCTGGAAGATGTGTTAATCAGAACCTCCACACTGCTGTGCTATGTGCTCTCTGACAGCCAGTGTATGTATTGTCCCTGGAGAGATGTGTAATCAGACCTCACAATGCAGTGCTCTCGGCAGCCAGTGTTATGCATTGTACCTGGGGAGATGTGAATCCGACCTCACATGCTGGCTCTGTGCCCTCTCCGGAGCAATTATGTATCGTCCCTGGAGAGATGTGAATAAGACCTCACATGCTGGCTATGTGCTCTCTGCAGCCAGTGTTATGTATTGTCCCTGGAGAGCATGTGTAACATACCTCACCTGCTGTGCTCTGTGCTCTCTTGCAGCCAGTGTTATGTATTGTCCCTGGAGAGACGTGTAATCAGACCTCACACTGCGTGCTATGTGCTCTCTGCAAGCCAAGTTATGCATTGTCCCTGGAGAAGATGTGTACAGACCTCCAATGCTGTGCTCTACCTCTCCGGAGCCAATGTTATGATTGTCCGGAAGGAGTGTGTAAAATCAGACCTCACACTGCTGTGCTCTGTGTTCTCTGAAGCCTGGGTTATGTATTTGTCCACTGGAGAGATGGTAATCAGACCTCACACTGTGGCTCTGTGCTCTCTGCAGACAGTTGTGATGTATTGTCCCTGGGGAACGGTAATAGACCTTGTTCCATGTTATTAGTAGCAGAAGGGACTGTGATATATTAGATTTATATTCCAGAATGTTGCGCTCCAAGTGCAATGGGGGGTTTGTCTCACACTTCTGTGTTATGTCGCTTTCCACAGCCAATGATAGGTATGTTTATTAGAGATGCATATTTTGCTTGTGTATGTTTGTAAGTAGCAGCAGGTACTGTGAAAAATAGAGGACAATTATGCTTCTTCCAACTGGATCTGGGGGCAACGGACCCCTGCGTGTTCTGAGCTCTCTGGAGCCAGGGGTAGTATCGTACTGCAGAGCTGTGTAATCAGACTTTGGTTTATTTTGTTGTGCAGCAGAGGACTGTGATGTTATGTATTTACTTTAAATATCCACTGTTTACTTTTTCTCTGTTGAGGTCATTGTTGAGGATCCATAAAAGGGTCTCCGAGACAAAAAAACACTGATGGTGAAAATATCCGGACTCTGCCCGTGCCAATCTAGAGGAATGTCAATTATCTCATTAGATCAATAACAATATTGTTGTTTCATCCCAAAACTGCGCCATTAGTTGCGACCTGATTTCTGGGGAAACATTTATTGTAATGTTCAGGAGCAGTTTTCCTCAACGCAGCATTTATCTGATACTTATTAATTATTAACAGACGCGCTGAGAGAGCAGAAAAGAAATGTTATGGTGTATCTGCTGCACTGGCGTGGGAGAAAAGGACAACCTTGTAGGATCAGGGGAGGCGTCCTGGCTCTTCATCGATGAACTAAGGTTCTGGAGTCGAGAGGTGAGGACTGAACACGTCCGGGACTGTGAATTAGATTCACTTCAACTTGAATGGGAAGCAAATCTGCAGTACAGGATGGCCATATAGAATATACAGCGCTTGGCTGCCAAATGTGGAGTGAAGGCTACCACCACACTGAATCTGAGGACCTACCTAAGACATTGACTCATAATCTAACTGTAGTACCACAATGACTAAACTTTCGGGGGATGTTACTCCCCTCTGGCTCCCTGTCCCTTGTTTGTCCCTTGGTGTCTAGAAAGATCAATCAATCCTTCATTCATATCAGTGCTCTGCATATCAGTGTTCTGTGGGGGCGGTGCTAACTCTTGGTACCTCCTCCTGAAACTGGCTTCTGTGGAAACCAAATAACTAAAGGTAAATATACTAATAACATTAGGATGTTTGATTTGTAGGGTTTTTATAGAACAATGCTCTTTAAATATGTGAATTATAAAGGTTAATTTCTTCTTCATGCTCTTCAGGGTGTGGTGCTTATGTCTGGCAACAGCCCGTTCCGATTAGGTCATAAAAGCAACACCAAAAGTAGAATTAAAAAATGTAAAGTTTGATCGGGAAGATCTTCTTTTTACTTTAAGGGGCAATTTTAAAAAATATGTGACCATGCAGGATAATTCTTACTTCTAAAAGTGCTCTGTAGGGCGGGGCTATTACTTGGCACTTTCTGGCTTGCCTTATCAGGAGGAAAAATGTTTAAAACAAAGGAAACAGGTAAAATATGATATAAAAATTAAATGATAGGAGGATGCTTACTCACATAAATATGTGAATATGGAGGGACAATTTTATTTAATGGTGCTGAAGGGTGTGGTGTGCTAAGACTTGACCCCTCCTCTAGATGGGGTATAACCATGAGGGGACAATTGGGGATGTTGGATAGTTCAAAATTGAGCTCTTTGGGGTTGTTTCTAAAATTAGTACTTTATCAAAGATAATGACATTATGAATGTTAAAAAAGAGGATATTTCGACTCTTGCTTTTAGGGGAGGAGTTGACATTTGGCCAGCTCCTCATCGGTCTTTCTGGAGAAAACAGAATAACTGAGAAACAATTGGAGATGAAACCTGAAAATAAGATTTCAATTTGGAGTTTTTTTCAACCTAAGAGCCGAATGCACTTTCATATGTGAGTGTGAAGGAACATTCACACAGGTCTGCAGGGGTGGGTATTGACACCTTATCTTCTCCTCGCAATCTTTTGTCGGAGGGACAGATAAACAAAAACAAATGGATTTTTAAAGGTTTGATTTGGCAGGAATATTACAGATATAGAAGGGAACATATGCCCAAAATATGTGAGTATGAATTCCAATTTTACCTATAGTACTCTGCAGGGGCGGCTCTAACTTTGCACTACCTACCCTGCCCGGAGGAAAATAAATGCTTAATACAACTTAAGAGAGTTAAATGAAAAAGGTTACATTAGAAGAAAAGTCATTTACTGTACAGTAAAGTATGGGTTTGAAAATAATCTACTATATCGGTTCGCAGGTGCAGTGTAACCATGGCCACATCCATCACTACTTGTAGGAATAAATTAGGGTTAAACAAAAAATAAATGCTTGAATGGATTTGGAAAAGGCTCTACTTACTTAAAGTGCCAAATGTACATTAAGATGTGAGCCTTGAGGCTATTTCCAGATCAGAGCTCTGCCAGGGGCTGGGGGCTCTAAAACTTGGCACCTCCTCTCCTACTCTGTAGGAAATAAATTAAGTTAAATAACAAAATTAGAAGTTTAAGGATTTGGAGGCTTCTCCTTACTTTAAAGTGCAAATTGCTTTAAAGATGTGAGCATGGGAGGCGATTTCTAGTATGCAGAGCCATGCAGGGGTGGAGCTAATAGTTGGCATACTCCTTTCCTACTCTGTGAAAATAAATTAAGTTAAATATAAAATGACTGTTTAAGTATTTGGAAAGGCTCTACTTCCTTTAAGGGACAATGTACTTTAGGATTCTCGGGATGGAGGCTTTTTGCAGCATAGCAGGCTCGGCCAGGGGCGGGGCTAAAAAACTTGCACCTCCTCTTTTCTTTCTAATCTGTAGGACACAAATAAGGTTAAATTAAAAATTAGGATGTTTAATGTTATTGGAAGGCTCTCCGTTATTTTAAAGTACAAATATGATTAATGATGTGAGCATGGGGGCTATTTTCAGATAGCAGAAGCTCCTGCTGGGTGAGAAGCTAAAACTTGGGGCACCCCTCTTCTATTCTGTAGGGAAAAGAAATTAAATTGAATTATAAAAATAGATGTTGTAATGGATGGAAGGCTCTACTTCCTTTAAAGGACCAATGGTACTTTAAGATCTTGATCATGGAGGCTATTTCTAGCATAGCAGAGCTATTGCAGGGGTGGAGCTAAAAATTGGCACCTCCTCCTACCTATTCTGTAGGAACTAAATTAAATTGAATATAAAAATTAGAGTATAATGGATTTGGAAGGCTTCTACTTACTTAAGGACAAATGTACTCTAAGATGTGAGGATGAAGGCTTTTGTAGCTTAGCAGAGCTCGCAGGGGCGGGGGCTAAAATTTGGCACCTCCTCATCCTACTCTATAGGAAAGAGATGGCTAGAAACAAAAGTAGAGTATAAAAAAGTACTGAAAAAGAACAATTTTTATTTGGAAGTGTTAATTGAAAGAAAATTCTCTGTAATCTGTTCTCTCTTAAGGTTGGATTTATCTTTGGACGGCTTCTATTTGAGTTAAGTACAGATGGGGAAGGAGGAAAACGCCCAAGGACTCCGCGTTCATGGAAAGTTGAGATTATTTTTTCATAATCAGTATTTATGAAAGAGCGACTTTCTCATCTTTGACTCCATTGGTGGGGAGATTCAACCTCGGGGGCATTGCAATCACTCTTTCGTCAGCTGGTGGCTATGCTCCTCAAACTGTGGGAGTCTGCATTGTAAATAGTTTGTAGAGCAATAATCCGAACATATTTGCCATTCAATAAAAAGGCTGCGTTCAGGAGCCGACCTTAGCGTCCGTAAATAGATTGGCCCACGTGAGACGCCAGACCTCGTTCCCATATAAATTGGATACCACTTCGTTTCTCGCCTCTCTCTCATATATCTAAGATAAACAATATAAAAAAAGGTAAAACCAGGAAATAAAGCTAGATCTGAAATAAAGATATCCAGAGGTCAGTCACTCTGGGCCCCATTACCATTCATTATCAAGGGCCCCTAAAGAATAAGCACCTCCCTTAATGAGGACCGTTAAACACCTCCAATAATTTCAAAGACTTGGACACCCCCATAAAAGGTCTTCTCAAAGCTGATCTGGCACGTTGGAATGTTTTCTCTAGCCCTCACCCGTTCCCAGCATCAAAGATTATTTTGCTACTATTAGGTCTCTTTTGTCATGTGGGTTTGGTCAGGACAGCCCATCTGACAATATAGAGCGTTATTAGCTTTTTGAAATTTTCAAACCACTGATTGTCCGGGACGGTGGGGGCTTAGAGAAAAAAAATCCAACTGTGTCTGAATCAGCGATATTTCACCATAAGCAATATGTTACAATGTTGGACATGATTGAGGGGGGATGGTTCTCCTTAAAGGGATCCAGTTTGCTGGGGAAATACTTATTACTTAATGTACGATCGTCTGTCCCACAAAGAGCTACACAGGGAGTTAAAAACTTTACGTATAGGTACTAATAATAACAGACAGGTTCACGCAGTATTATAAGGAAGATACGGCTCGGACTCCCTGACTGTTCTAACCCTTTTTTTATGGTGTGTGGAAACTAGATGGAGAGGAAATCATAGTGCACCCCAGCTAGACGAGTGGATATGTCTCTCTCATGTGATGCTGTGCTGAGGGTCATGGGAAATTGCTGGGAAAGTTGGAGATTGCAGGGAGGGACAGTTGTGTTAGGTTAGAGGTCTCCTTTAAGACAAATTTAGGCAGAAGTCATAGCCAAAACATATAACAGCGCTGACTGTGACTTAAAGGGTCTGTCTTCTCTTGTCACATTTGTTTCAAATTTTTAGATTTTTAATTTTTTAATTTTTGCTTCATTGGTAATAAGCTCACAATATTCTGTAAAACCCACCAAATTCCAAGATAATCAAATCGCCCCCAAATCCGGCAATAACCGATCTGGTTAATCTGAGATTTTGCGGATTAGAAAACTCAAAATTAATTGGATATTAAATGTGGAGAGGAACTAATTTGCTCAGAGTCATGATGTGCGTCTCAGGGGCCGCCCCTTAAGACAAGCATCTCATATACAAGGACATTTATGTTCCGGGATAATGGGCTGGGAAGATGTAAACTCGACCCTTCGTTATATAACATTACAGAACATTTAGCTCACAGAAGGTTACACGGAAATATTATCATTATATTCTTATTATTATATTAGAGTTATTATGTGATCATGTTAATGGAAAGGATTTTATAAGAAAAATTAGAGCTGGATACACAAATAATAGTTGAGTGCGCTCTGGAGATAATACAGGATGTAACTGAGGATCAGTATCGGATAAAGTAAGTCATGTATGGCACAGTTGACGCCACCAGCAGCAGAATTAGTGAGTGCCAGCTCTGGGGATAATACTGGATGTATAAGGATCAGTACAGGATAGTAATGTCATGTTATTGTACATAGTGACTGCCCCAGCAGCAGAATCAGTGAGTGCTGCTCTGTGTATATACAGGATCGGAACTCAGGATCAGTACAGGATAAGTTAATGTCATGTATGTACAGTGAATGCACCAGCAGCAGAATGTGAGTGCAGCTTGGGGTATAAATACAGGATGTAACTCAGGTCCAGTTACAGGATAAGTAATGTCATGTTGGAACAGTGACTGCACCAGCAGCCAGAATAGTGAGTCAGCTCTGGGGTATACTACAGGATGTAAATCAAGGATCAGTACAGGATAGTAATGTCATGTATGTACACAGTGACTGCACCAGCAGCAGCCTAGTGAGTGCAGCTCTGGTATATACAGATGTGTAAACTCGGATCAGTACGTAAGGATTAAGTAATGTCATGTACGTACACAGTGACGCACCGCAGCAGAATAGTGAGTGCAGCTATGGAAGTAATTAATAAGGGATGTAAACTAGGATCAGTAAGGATAAAGTAATGTCATGTATGTACACAGTGAACTGCACAGAGCAGAAAGTGAGTGCAGCTCGGTATAATCAAGGATGTAACTCAGGATCAGTACAGGATAAGTAACGTATGTATGTACACAGTAGTGACTGCACCAGCAGACAGAATTAGTGTGAGTGCAGCTCTGGAGTATAATACAGGATGTAAACTCAGGATCAGACAGGATAAGTAATGTCATGTATGAGACACAGTGACTGCCCAGCAGCAGAATGAGTGAGTGCAGCTCTTCTGGGGTATAATACAGGATTGTAACTCGAGGCTCAGTACAGGATAAGTAAGGTCCTGTATGACACAGTGCGCACCAGCCAGAAGAATAGTGAGGCAGCTCTGGAGTATAATACAGATGTACTCAGGATCAGTACAGGATAAGTAAGTCAGTATGTACACCAGATGACTGCACCAGCAGCAGAATTAGGAATAGTGAGTGCAGACTCAGGGGTGATAAACAGGATGTAACTCAGGATCAGCTACAGGATAAGTAAGTCATGTCTCTACACAGTGACGCACCAGGCAGCAGAATAGTGAGGTGCAGCTCTGGGGTATAATACAGGGATGTAACTCAGGATCAGGACAGGATAAGTAATGTCATGTATGTACACAGTGGACTGCACCAGCCCAGAATAGGAGTGCGAGTCTGGGTATCATTTACAGGGATGTAACGCAGGATCAGTACAGGATAAGTAATGGCAGGTAATGTACACAGTGACTGCACCAGCAAGCAGAATGTGAGTGCAGCTCTGGGTATAATAAGGATGTTGTATCTCAGGCTCCAGACAGGATAAGTAATGTCATGTATGTACACAGTGATGCACCAGCAGCAGCATAGTGAGTGCAGTCTGGTGTATAATATGGAATGTAACTCAGGATCAGTACAGGATAAGTATGTCATGGATGTACCACAGAGGACCGCACCAGCAGCAGAATAGTGAGTGCAGCTTCCTCCATGACATGTGTATTCTGTAGGACAGAGCGGTGAGTGGACACGGTTATTTATCATCACGGTTGGCTCCTTAATTTCCTTTCAGGCAGAAATGGGATTGCTATTAGGAATCTCTCGGCACAATGGTCGGGGGAGAAGCCGTGCGGGGGGGCCCTGCAGACCTATTGTACAATCATGACACAGAGCTGGAATTTAAATAATTTTGCACATCTCATGAGAGACGAGGCCATAACGTGTCAGTGCTCCTGCACCGGGGCTTGCGGATAATTACACAGGGATACCGGAATACAAGGGGTTTTATAGTGTGATCCTGACATCACAAAGCGAAAATAACTTATGGCCACAATTTAAGGAGGTTTTAGTGGTAAGTAGAGATAGCGAGCACTAAAATGCTCGGGTACTCGTTATTTGAGACAAACTTTTCCCGATGCTCGAGTGCTAGTTTCGAGTACGAGCCCCATTTGAAGTTCCATGGGAGACTCGAGCATTTTTCAAGGGGACCAAGGCTCTGCACAGGGAAAGCTTGCAAAACACCTGAAACCTCAGGAAAATGTGGAAAACACCACGGAAATGGACAGGAAACCGCAGGGCAGCATGCATGGATTGCCTCGGAGGCGCTTAATCGGCACCATTATGTTGCCAAAAATTATTGGAGCAAACAGCATGGCCAGGACCAGAGAGTGACAGAATGAAGCTAGAGAGCATGTAAACATCCAATAATTGACCCTGGACACTATAGGGGACGCATGCAGGCAGCGGCAGCAGCGGCAGGTAGAGAGTGGCAATGGCCGAACATACCCCCTAAAGGGATCTCAGGCTTCAAACCAATGGGGGCAGAGAGGAACCAAAGGAGGGTGGCAAGAAGAGCAAAAGCGCTGAAAAGCTGAATGAATCCTATTGATCAAAGGTTGACGTTATATTTAGTCGAAACACAGAACATGGTGCGACCATAGTGACCAAGTTCAAAAGTATCTGGGTGAAACACCCGAACAAATGTAGCTGACCCACAGCTCTGTTGATAAGGGGAAGACATGTGGAGGGCAGCCATGGAGACACTTAATGGATTAAGAGCGACAGTATGGGGCATTCAATATTGCCTTCTATGATTGCAACTCAGGTCCCAGCAGGCGGCGAAGATGCCGGGTCCACTATGATATGGTGAAAAACCTGAAAATTCTGCCTGACAAGTCGTGTGATAAGGGGATGATGGCTGCCATATCCTCTCGTGCTCCAGTATCTGGGGTTATAGAGAGTTGTTGAAATGAGACATTGGGGGACGCTGTGGAGGAATCGTGGAGGCAAAATTGACAGGACACAGCACGGCGGGCAGCATGCAGGGATGCCCAGGCTGCCTAATCGTGGAGGAGCTAGGCGGGTCCGCTTGCCAGGCGAGCTTCGCCTGTCCAAGCCCCTGTCTCTCGGCAATCCCCACCCAAAATGGGCCTGGGGCCAGACGAGTTTACTTATTATAATTTTCAAAGCAGGCGGGGTCGTTGATATTTCACCTAGGAATAAATGGAATAGCATAGTTGTTCTATTTGTAATTGTTTTACGGAAATGGTTCCATGATTAAGGACGACAGTTGGGGCATCCATTCCATATTGCGCTGCTATGATTGCAAACTTAGGTCTCCAGATGGACGGGCGACAGATGGCCGCGTTCCTACGATGTATCGGGTGAAAACACCTGAAAAATTCTGCCTGACACACTCGTTTGATCAGGGGACGATGTATGGAGGCAGTGAACTAGTAGTAGATTAAAGGTGCGTACAGTTTAAAAACTATGTTAGTTGGATCTTGAGATGGTAGCTGGCGCTCCGATGCCCAGGCGAAGCTTTCGCAATCCAAGCCCCGTATTTAGGCTACTCCCCAAACAGCACTTCTAAGAACCTTTGTATAAGATCAAGTGTAGTAGCGTTCTATAAGTTTAGGATATGGCGAGTGAGGGGAATTGTAAACAGAATGCGGCAAAAGCGCTGAAAGAATATCGGAAATTAGAAAGTTTGTCAGTATATTTTGTGGATTACACAGCAGCGGGGTGGCGACAAAGTAACAACTTGATGTGGAACGCCATGAAAACAACCCAAAATTCTGCCATGACCACCTCGTTTGATAAAGGACGAGGTATGGATGCAGCTATATGGACGACTTTTGGAGGCAGCAATGGAGGACAACGTGGGAGGCTGCTTAGAGACAATTTAATTTGGATAGATGCCTGTATGTGGCCAGTCAAAAAGTTTCAAACCAGAGGAGCAGGTAGGTGGCCCTCCAGAAAAATTAAATGATTGATGCGTGGCCTGTAGTTGCCACTCCAAAAATGCTTAAACAGAGGCGGGTAGGTGGCCCTCCCAGAAAAATAAAACATAGAGTAATATAGCCAGAGGAACAGTTGGCCCTGGCAAAAAATAGCAGTTCCTCGCTTAGTGTACAAACGAGAGGAGAAGGAGGACAATGAGGGGGAGGAGGAGTGCATACTTATTCAGGTTGAGCTTCCTTCACCTGGTGGAGATGGAAATATGGGGGGAGAATCCAGGCTTATTCATTAAAAGCGTCAGCCTGTCAGCGCGGTCGTCGACAGGCGTGTACGTTATCGGTGCGATGCCACAAGCTGCACTGAAAAATCCGCTCGGACAAGACGCTAGCGGGCCGGGCAGGCACAGAACCTCCAAGGCGTTACAGCCGCCAGTTCGTTGCCCATGTCCACTTTGAAACCCAGCGTTGTGGGAGCTGTGTGATCATTAGGACGATGGATGGTCAGCAGGCCTCCTCACATCTTTCTGTAAAGATCAGCCCTACTCTGCCGAACTGGGGACAGGTGACAGTTGTAGTGATGGGGTGACATAAAGCTGGCAAAACCTTGTAAAGCGTACCCTTGCCAGTGCTGGACAAGCTGCCTGTCGCCTTACTCTCCCTCGCTACTTGTCCAGCAGAATACGCACTCTGCGCTAAGCGCTGTCTTGTCAGAAGGGAAATACTGTTTCACGTGCACAGGGCCTGCTGGTATTTCATGCACTTCTCACACTCCTTTCCTCTCCAGGGATGAGAGTGGAACGAGTTTGCTTGTTGTACCGTGGGTCCCGGAGAGTGAACACCCAGTAACGTGCTGGAATAAATTCTGAACGCGAGCGGTCACGGGATAGGAGCCTAGCATGAAATCTGCCATATGACGCCAAGTACCAACGCGTAGAATTCACTCCCCTCAATGGCCTGACTGCCCATTTCTCCTCCCTCCAACTCCTCTTATGATGGCCCATAAACGCTGAACAGTGAAGGACTGAAACAATGGTCCCTCTTGGGTATCGCCAAACATTCTCCTCCTCTTCCTCCTCATCCTCCTCACCTCCTCCGATATGCGATGAGATACAGACCTTTGAGGGTGCTTGGCCCATCAACAAGGGAATCTTCTTCCCCCGTCTCTTGTGACAAGCGCAAAGCTTCCGGACCTTCATGCTGATCAGAGAGTTTTTCAACAGCCAAGCAGCGGGGGATGGGAGGCTGATGATGGCGGCATCGCCACTGCCATCTGTGTGACTCCTCAAAGTTACTCAAGCACCTGACAGATATCAGACATCCAACGTCCACTCCTCCTTGGAGACTTGAGGGAAGCGGAAGATGACTGACCTGACTACCAGTTTTTGGTGGAAATTGACTCTGGCAGTCTAAATCGCTCTGCGTGTGGTAAACTCTGGATAACATTGGTCAGTGCTTGAATCCACCTCTGGCACACGTTCGCACAACCGTCGTGAGCGGGCAGTTGATGGCGGGCGCTGCGCTGCCTGAGAGTGGCAGCATTCTGTGTGGACTTCCTGAAATGCGCACAGAGCGGCGCAACCTTCGTGAGCAAATCAGAAGATGGGTGGTATGTCTGAGGAAACGCCTGAACTATCAGATTTAAAAAACATGGGGACAGCATGGCACCATGTGTTCAGTCTGCCGAGTTGCAGGCCGCCACAAGGTTACGGCCGTTGTCACCCACAACCATGCATGGCTTCATGTTCAGCGGTCTTTTTGCCAGCCACAGATCAGTCTGGCCGTGATGCCTGTAAAGCTCTGGGCGGTTGGCCTTTTATCGCCTAGGCTCAGCAGTTTGTTGAGCACGCGTGCCTGCGCTTATCGACGGCACTGCTGCGTGCCTAGAGCTACCGACTGATGGCGCCGTGCCCACGGATTGGTAATCGGAGGAGGAAAGAAGGGGGTGGAGGAAAGGGCGGGGAGAGGAGGAGGCATAGTAGGCCTTTGAGACCTGGACCGAGGTAGGACCCGCAATCCGTCGGCGTCGGCAGTATATGCCAGCCCCGCCAAGGGTCAGACTCTGTCCCAGCTGACACCAAGTTAACCCAATGTTGCCGGTCAGCAATATATAGGGCACTGACCAGCCAGCACTCGTCCACGTGTCCGTGTCAGGTGACATTGTCAGAAGAAGAAACGGCGTTGGTCAGGGCATGGATGATGTTGTCTCGACACTGTGCTGTGCAGGGCTGGGACGGAAGACGGAAAAGTAGAAATGGCGGTGGGGGGGATGAATACCGAGGGGCGGACGCCGCCATGGGCTTTGCGAAAGGCCTCGGTCTCTACTAGCCTATAGGGCAGCATCTCCAGGGCTACGCAACTTGGAGTGGGACGTGAGGCTTGGCATGTGGGTGGGTGGGGGTTGCACTATACTTCCTTTGCGCTCCAGCGTTGGGGGATGGAGAGTGAACGCTGGTGGATGCTTTGTGGAGGATGCGGGAGGCGAGATTGGGGTTTTCGCACGGAGGGTGTTTTGGGCCGTGGTTCCTGGGCAGGGGGCTGACTAGCAGATGACACTAGGGGAGGAGCAGTGGGTGCACGGGCCGGAGCGTGAACGGGCTGTTGAAACTGAGTGGGGTGGGCTTAGCATTCATATGCCTGCGCTATGGTGGTAGTAAGTATTAGTGGGGAACCCCTGTGATCCTGTTTGGCAAAGGTTGCACACCAAGTCCGTCGGTCATCCGGTGTTCCTTAAAGAAACCAGGACTTCTCGAAAATCTAGCCCTCGCCAAGGGAGGGCCCTCGCCACGGTGAGAAGGAGCTTCACTACGTGACACATTTTGGCGCTGATGCACCTGCTCTGGCCCCTGCCTCTCCGTTGCCCCACCATGCCTCTTCTCCAAACTGTTCTGCTATAGGATCGCCTCCGTCTCAGAAGCCTGTGTTCAAATGGCCTATCAACCCAGCTTGCGGTCTGTCACCTATCATCCCCGATCCCTCCGGTCTGCTCCCCCCTCGGATTCCTGCCCCGACAACAACTGCATCACTGTCTGACAACCGGTCTCCTCCTCGTCCGACAACGATTACACACTTCTTCCACTACGTCAAAATTCATCATCACCCCAACAGACTGCGACTGGGGAAAAACCGGGGCATAGGAGGAAAAAATTGCCCTTCCGCAGCAACCGGCCCCCGACAAGTGGTTTGTGACCTGTGGGACGGGTCCAGAAAACAGTTCCTCAGAGTGTTATGCCGGTTTTTCAAATGGCAAATTTTGGTGGGAGGGGCAGACTGGGGAAGGGGCTGAGGTGCAGGAAGCTGGAGGAGTGCCGATTTCGGTGACATGGGTGGACGCGTGGAAGACTGACTGGTGGGCTGGACAAATGGCTAGAAGCATTGTCCGCAATCAACGACTCACCTGTTCGCCAGTTCTGGCCTCAACAGTCTGCTACCGCGAGTCCCAGAAACTTCAGACATGAACCTAGGGAGTGTAGCTTGCGGCGTTCCCCTGCTCCCTCATAAGCAGGTGGTTTGTCTCCACCCCGCACAGGACCACGGCCTCTGACCCCTTACAGTAGGGTTGGACGCCCCGTCCACGCCCTCGTCCTCTACCCCTAGCCCTCGGGTTAAATATTTTAAACTTTAAAGTTAGTAAACTTCAAAATTTTTTTTTTTGTGTTTTTTGTTAAATCAAAACGATGCATTCTATTGCTATGGCTAGTTTCGAACCTACACTGGCAGCACACAACTGGATTTGTGTGCTGCTGCCTGAGACTTTGAGTTATAAGAGAAACAAATGTTAAAAAAAATAAATCAGCAGACTCGGCCTAATTCTAATCAACCCCTAATAAATTGTCCCAATTGGTGTTGATGGGATGAGTATGTGCGTCTCACTAGAGCTAAACACAACGGTCGCAGGCTCCCTGGCAAATTCATCACAATTATGGTACTAGCTGCATACTAGTGCCAGCAAGCCCAGCACAAGCAAATAAAAATAAAAAAGGATAACGTTATGTAGCCCTAAGAAGGGACTGTTGGGTTCTTTTAGAATCACTCCTGCCTAACAGTAATAAGCTAATAGAACCCCTAACGCTTCCTGACCAGCCGCAGCTTTATCCCCCTAGCGGCAACCAGACACAGAATGATCCGAGCAGCGATGGCCAGAGGCTATCTAGTCTATCCCAGGGTCACCTGAATCTGGCCAGCCAAACCACTGCTACGACGTGTAAGCGTACCAGTCATGCTGGGTGGAGTCAGAGTCTCCTGGATTGTGATGGGCTCTGTTTATGGACGCCAAAAAAGCAAAAAACGGCGGGAGATTGCCATTTCTCGAGCGGGAGAAGTATTCGTCCGAGCAAACGAGCAGTTAGTTCAGTACCCTAATGCTCCAACCAGCATCAAGCTCGGACGAGTATGTTCGCTCATCTCTAGTTTTAAGCATAAAGACTTTGCTCCCCCTGGTTTAAGTTTTGGGGTTCAGGTCCCATTGGATCAGAAGAGAGGATATCATGTTCATTGAAGACCTGAGATAATCACCGGCCTCAATGTTCATGAGTCCGGTGCTGGAACGCTGGGGGCAGTTGGAGGACCTCCAGAGAAGAAGGCAAAGTGTGGATATTTGTCCAAGTGGTCTATAGGGTCTTGGGGGTCTTTCTCCATTCCAAGTTATCTTGCTGGCATTTGTCCCTATGACAACACTTACTGTCACTCCAAAAGAAACGGGAAGTTTTGTCTTGGGAACCCAACTTTACTCCTCCCCCCTTCCTCCCCCCCCAAAAAAGTTGTAACAACTTTTTTCCCCTATCCCCCACAATTGGTGCTCTGCGTACTAAAAGATAAAGAGCCCCTGACCATAATATATAACATTATCATCTATGGGGGGGGGCAAGGTCAGAGGTCAGGGCTCCCCAATGCTGAAACATGCCGACCCCTGTACCTGCCACAATGTAACACAGGACAATAGATCCATCATCTGTCAAAGGAACAAGGGGAATCGTCACCTGTAACCGGCAGGATTGTCATATTGTAACATATTCTAATATTCTAGACAGATAGATCCCGTGTGCACTAGGAGAGAGTCCTCACACTGCTGTGCTCTGTTCTCTGTCTCCTCTACTCTCATGGACTGATGTAGTGCTAGTAACCAACCAGAAGCCTGCTACAAACTTTTGCCGAGAGCCCACAGCAGTGTGAGGACACACCCCCAGTACAATCCTGGAATATAATTCCATACATCACAGTCCTGCTGCTACTAACAACACACATAAATGTCTGATTACACATCTCTCCAGGAATAGCACATAACACTGGCTGCAAAAAAACACAGAGCACAGCAGTGTGAGGACACAACCCCAGTACAATCCTGGAATATAAATCCCCATATCACAGTCCTGCTGTACTAAACAACACACACAAAATGACTTGATATCCATCTCTCCAGAGACAATATATAAAACTAGCTGCAAAAAACAAAGAGCACAGCAGTGTGAGGACACACCCCCAGTACAATCTTAGAATATCACAGTTCTGCTGCTATTAACAACACACACAAAAGTCTCATTACACATCTCTCCAGGAACAGTATCTAACACTTATTGCGGAAAGCACAGAGCACAGCAGTGTGAGGGAACGCCAGTTACATACTGGAAATAAATCATTTATACACATCTCTCGGGACAATGCGCAACTGGCTGAGAGAGAGCACAGAGCACAGCAGTGTGAGGTCTGAGAACAACATCTCTACAGGGACCAACACATAACACACTGGTACAGTAGAGCACAGAGCACAGAGTGTGAGGTCTGATTACACATATCCCAGAGGACAATACCATAACACTGGCTGAAGAGGAGCACAGAGCACAGCAGTGTGAGGTCTGATTAACATCTCTCCGGGGACATACATAACCTGGTGCAGAGAGACACAGAGAGAACGAGAACAGCAGTGTGAGGTGGACTGGATTACACATCCTCCAGGGGACAATAACATAACCATGGCTGCAGAGGAGCCAGAGCACAGCAGGTGAGTCTGATTACACATCTCTCCAGGGAAAATACCATAACACTGGCTGCCAGAGAGCACAGAGCACAAGCAGTGCCTGAGGTCTGATTACACATCTCTCCAGGGACAGACATAACACTGGCTGCAAGAGAGCACAGAGCACAGCATGTGAGGTCTGATTACACACATTCTCCGGGGACATACATAACACTGGCTGCAGAGAGCACAGAGCACAGCAGTGTGAGGTCTGATTACACATCTCTCCAGGAGGACAATACATAAAAACTGGCGCAGAGAGCACAGAGCCACAGCAGTGTGAGGTCATGATTACAAATCTCTTCCAGGGACAATACACACACTGGCTGCAGAGGCACAGAGCACAGCAGTGTGAGGTCTGATTACACCTCTCATCCAGGGACATACATAAAACACGGTGGCCTGACAGAGAGCACCCACAGGAACAGGCACAGCACGTGTGAGTACTGATTACACCATCTCTCCAGGCACCAATACATAACATGGCTCCTGAGAGCACAGAGCAAGGCAGTGTGAGGTTGATTAATCATTCTCACTCCAGGGACAAAATTAACACATGACTGCAGAGAGCACAGAGCCAGCAGTGTGAGGTCTGATTACACATCTCTTCCAGGGACAATAAATACACCTGCCTGCAGAGGCACAGAGCACGCAGTGTGAGGTTTGACGTTACACATCTCTCCAGTGGACATACATAATCCACTGGCTGCAGATGAGGCGCACAGAGAAAGCAGTGTGAGGTTGTGATTACACATCTCTCCAGGGAAAATACATAAACCATGCGCACGAGAGCACAGAGCACAGGCAGTGTGAGGTTTGATTACAACTCTCCAGGGACAATACATAACACTGGCTGCAGAGCAGCACAGAGCACAGTAGTTGTGAGATCGATGATTACAATACCTTCTCAGGGACATGACATAACATGGCTGCAGAGAGCACAGAGCACAGCGAGGGTGAGGGTCTGATTACACTCTCCAGGACAATACATAACACTGGCTGCAGAGAGCACAGAGACACAGCAGTGTGAGGTTGATGACACATCCCTCAGGGACTAATACATAACACTGGCTGCAGTCGGTACGGTAACACGCTGACAGGTTCCCCCTTTTAGTTTATTTTCCTTTGGTGTGCCCCTCTCTGGAGGAGGACCAAATTGTTGCCTCTTTCCTCTCGGAGTTCCCATATTATATCAGAGTGTAAAACTTCTACTCCTTAAACCTTATAGGGATAGTTATTTCCTCGGGTTACGAGCAAGTACAGCGGATGAAATGATAAACGCTTCCCCTGCTCCTCGCCGCTGAGCTCCATTTCGCTTTAGATACGGGTGTTGTTTAAAAGTGTTATTGGTGATTCAGAGCTGACCGAAGCGGGGGAGGAATTTAAAGGGACCGGACACGGTTTTTCGGTTAAGATGGCGAAGCCTTCGGATCTCCTGGACTGAGCGCACAGCACGATTTTATTACTAGCTTCCATGTATTAACCCTCATAAAATCCTTCCCTTGACGTCGCAGCACGCGGATGAATAATCTGTGGACATGGCCGATTTCTCGCAAATAGAAAGTTTTTTACCCCATTTCTTCGGATTTGTTTATTCCTCTTGTTAGGGGGAATTTATGTGGAGTTAGAGGGAGCCGAGCGCTCGAGTCACCAGGAGCCGCGTGCCAAGCGTCAGGCAATGGGTTTCATCTCAGCATTCCAGGAAATATACGGAAAATTACGGAAATCTGTGAAATAGAAACTTCTACGTCAGCAACACAACTTCATATTTGTTTTTTTTTTACTACAGGAGTAAAAGTTAACTTGAGCTCCTTTGGGGTTATATTGGTACACCCCGTTGGTGATGCGGGGTGTTGCTAGCGGATCGGGTAATGCTCGTGGCGTCTATTGCAGTTTCCTGCTTTCACTTTTCCCGCCGATCCGATACTTTTTCTCCGACTCTCGGGATGCGGGACTCTGTCTATTTGAGTGTGTTTCGTCTTTGTCCCGTTTCTAATGAGAGAATCAACTCTCCAGATGAACTGAGAAAACAAATTAAAGCGTGGCCACGTGCCATCCTACCACGCTTATCAAGTCATCCTGCGGCCGCGGCACTACTGCGCCCATTTGTTTAATATTAGAGAAAAAACATCGTTTGATTAATTACATATTGTGTCATTTCTTTTCCTTTCATTCCTCAGTGAAAACTGCAAATGGATTTATGAAAAAATTTCTCCTCTGACCCTCTGTGCCACCTATAGGTGCTACAGCGTCATAACCTCGATAGGTGAATACAGCGTCATAAACCTCCTTATAGGTGGACTACAGCGTCCATAAGCCTCCTATAGGTGACTACTGCTACTAACCTCCTATAGTTGACTACAGCGGCCATGAACCTCCTATAGGTGATACTGCTACATAACCTAGATAGGTGACTACGCTAATACCCTACTATAGGGACTAATGCTACAATAACCTCCTATAGGTGACTACTGCTACATAACCTCCTAATAGGGACTACGGCTCCATAACCTCCTATAGGTGACACAGCGCCATCATAACCTCTATAGGGTACAATACAGCGCCATAACCTCCTATAGGTGCCTACTGCTAATAACCTCTAAGGTGACTACAGCGCCATAACCTCCGATAGGTGACTTATGCACTACATAACACTCCTATAGGTGATACAGCGCCATAACCTCCTATAGGTGAATACGGGCTCCATAACCTCTATAGGGACTACGGCTCATAACAACCTCCTATAGGTGACTACGCATCATAACATTGGCTACAGGTGAATACAGCTGCCATAACGACTATAGGTGACTACAGCATCATACCTCAAATAGGTGACTACTGATATTACAGCTTTATAAACTCCTATAGATGACACTCTCATAGCCTTCAATAGGTGACTTCCAATATAACATCATTGCAGTCTCCTGTAGGTGACTACTGGAATCACAGCTTCATAACCTCCTATAGGTGACTTCTGGTATTATTGCAGCATATCCTCCTGTAGGTGACTTCTAATATGACATCATCATCGCCTCCTATAACTGACTACTGGTATTACAGTATGATAGTGTCCTATAGGTGACTAATGGTATTACAGCACCATCACCTCCCATCTTTTAGCCTTATATATCTGAGGCCTCTTCTTAAAGGAGATGTATTTTGCCCAGGGGGTACAGATAGCTATGGACATAGATGGAAATGCGAGCTACAGATAAAGATCCAGTTTCTGTAGTTCACAGAACAATAAGCCCGATGTGATCTGGAAGATGAGATTCTTATCTTTAAAGAACATATGTAAAGAATAAAAACTTTTGACCAACTCTGCACTAAGCTACAATAAGCCATTCTCTACTTTACTCTAATTAGACATCTGCAGCCCTGTGCCTGCTAGCAGGGGTTTTACCTTGTCCCTGTGGCTGAAATTGTTTGGTTGGTGGCCATGGGAATGCGTATCTAGACAGTGGAGAGGAGTAGCTACTGGGTACAGGAGAATATCGGTCCTGGCAGCATGTAAAAGACTCTAGGACCTTGAATGATGTCACAAGCATGTGACTGATCACATGCTCAGGTCATCCAACTACATGGAGGAAGACTCCATACTTCCCCAGGGATGGTATGTAGCAGAGCTTATGGTGTTTGAAAGTTTAAATTCACATTGTGTATGTGTGATAGTGTAATGCACAAATAATGACAGAGCTCAGGCACAGAGTACACACATATATATATACAGTGCAACCTTTTTGCACAGGGAAGGGTTAGTCTGCAGATAGGGGGCAGCTTCCGTAAAGTATAATGAAAAAATAAATAAAAAAATCGTGCCATTGGATTGATTATAAGACCGTCTTTTAGGAGGGGGTTTTCTCAGGAGCTGGTCTTCACTGTATATACACATGTATGTACACATACTGTGATGCTGCCATGTGTTCATCTTATTCCTATGTAGGTGTTTGGTGTAGTTGGACATGTTTTATTACATCTTTGTGATGTATTAGGTTACTGTAGGATGCAAGGGTCCAGTGCTCTGTGCTGTCACCTCTGTGTCTCCCCTGCCTTGCTCTGCACTAGATCTCTGTACAACCAGTTATACTGATTCCATGTCCTAAGTGGCGGGCTGATGTGCCCTCAGATGCTCTGGCCTCATGCCCTTAGTGATGATTCACAACCAGGAGTCCCGCCCCACTTCAGCAAAGATGAGAGGATTTTACAGATGATGATAGATATATGAGGCTGGATCTCAGAATAGGAAGAAGCCAGATGCATGATATAGGGATCGTTGGAATTGTTGTCACAGGCTTCTCTCCAGCTGTGCTCAAACTATTTTTGTCAAGTAACTTTACAGTTATGCTTTAATATGACACCAGCAGAATGTTTCTAGGTGCTAGATAACAGATGATAGGGACCGCTAAAGTGACCCTGCCTCTGCCACCACTAAAAATTTGCTCATCCACATAAATCTGACTCCTTCTCTGCTCATTGTCCACATGACCTTGGGGGAGATTGGGGAGATTGTTTTCTTAGGTAATGTGATGAAATTCACATAAAGGAGGGAGTTATAGAAAGGACATTTTCTTCCCATCTGAGGGGCGGTGGGGTTAATGGGAGTAAAACCTGCTGACAGGTTCCCTATATCTGGAAGGTTACCCCCCTATCTGAATTCATACAATATGCAACATGCAGAACAGATGAAGGCTTAGGATAAAACCGCCAGCGCGGCGGGCGGCCGGATAGAAGAGATGCTATTGAAACGGTATTTGTTAATCCACGGACATTCAGGTAAAGAGTGGAGGATGACAAGGACGGCTCATTAGAAGCCACCGATTGAGACTTCACCGTCCTCCAAATTTTCTTTTCTAAATCATTCAACACAAAACAATTCCCACAACCAATAGGGGCACAGAACAGCGCCACACCTGCCCATAGGTTGTGTCTGGTATTGCAGCTTACTTCTCTTAAAGGGATTTTTGTTTTGGAATTTATCTTCCTTACCCACACATAGGATTGATGATCAACTGCCGATCAGTTATGATGTTATGTCGAGCAGCCCCATCGATTAACCGTCTTAAGAAATCTTCCATGGACAGCGCCGTGCATTGTATAGTGACTGTGTCTGGTATTGCAGCTCAGCCCCATTAATATAAATAGATACAACCAGGTCATGTGACCGATGGAAGTGACACCACTTCAGCGGTATTATGGGATTTCTGATCACCTAAGCTTAGGATAAAAGATCAGCATTAAATTGGTGGCGGTCCTGCACTGAGCAGGTGTAGGTTCGGGTTCAGCATTTGGGCGCATTCCTCCTGACCCAAAGATATTAGCCATGGCTATGATTGGGGGACAGCCTGGCCAATCATAGCCAAGGAGCTTATCGTTAGGGGCAATAATTTGCCTGATTGGCTGCTCGACAGCCAATCCGACAACATGTCCAGGATCGGAAGTAACGCTCCTGAATACGAACCTGAACCTACACTTCGGGTTCGCTCATCTCTAGTCAGCACCCTAGTGCTCTACCATCTCCTGCAACCTCATAGACAGGGAATGGATTGTCCTCGTCCTGCAGCTCCATCCAGTCGGACCACTCCAGATCCATTTGTTATCCCCAATTAACAGAGAGCTCAGGCACTGGTCACAGCAGGGACAGCAGAGAGCTAAGGCGCTGGTCACAGCAGGTACAGCAGAGAGCTGAGGCGCTGGTCACAGCAGGGGCAGCAGAGAGCTCAGGCGCTAGTCACAGCAGGGACAGCAGAGAGCTGAGGCGCTGGTCACAGCAGGGACAGCAGAAGAGAGCTCAGCGCTGGTCACAGCAGGGACAGCAGAGAGCTCAGGCGCTGGTACCAGCCAGGACAGCAGAGAGCTCAGCGCTGGTCACAGCAGGGACAGCAGAGAGCTCAGGCGCTGGTCACAGCAGGGACAGCAGAAGAGCTCAGGTGTGCTGGTCCACAGCAGAGGGCAAGAGAGAGCTCAGGCGTGGTCACAGCAGGGACAGCAGGAGCTCAGGCGGCTGTCACCAGCAGGGAAGGACAGCAGAGAGCATCAGGCGCTGGTCACAGCAGGACAGCAGAGAGTCAGGCGCTGGTCACAGCAGGGACAGCAGAGAGCTCAGGCGTGGTCACAGGCAGGGACAGCAGAGAGCTCAGGCGCTGGTCACAGCGGGACAGCAGAGAGCTCAGGCACTGGTCACAGCAGGAACAGCAGAGAGCTCAGGCGCTGGTCACAGCAGGGACAGCAGAAGAGTCCAGGCCGCTGGTCACAAGCAGGGACACAGAGAGCTCAGCGTGCGGTCACAGCAGGGACAGCAGAGGAGCTCAGGCACTGGTCAAGCAGGGACAGCAGAGAGCTCAGGCGCTGGTAACAGCAGGGACAGCAGGAGATCAGCAGCTGCGTCACAGCAGGGACAGCAGAGAGCTCAGGCGTGGTCACAGCAGGGACAGAAGAGCTCAGGCGTGGTCACAGCAGGGACCAGCAGGAGAGCTCAGGCTTGGTCACAGCGGGACAGCAGAGAGATCAGGCGCTGGGTCACAGCAGGGACAGCAGAGAGCTCAGGCGCTGGTCACAGCAGGACAGCAGAGAGCTCAGGCGCTGGTCACAGCAGGGACAGCAGAGAGCTCAGGCGCTGGTCACAGCAGGGACAGCAGAGAGCTCAGGCGCTGGTCACAGCAGGGACAGCAGAGAGCCCAGGCGCTGGTCACAGCAGGGACATCAGAGAGCTCAGGTGCTGGTCACAGCAGGGACAGCAGAGAGCTCAGGCACTGGTCATAGCAGGGACAGCAGAGAGCTCAGACGCTGGTCACAGCAGGGACAGCAGACAGGGAGATCAGGCGACTGGTCACAGCAGGGACAGCAGAGAGCTCAGGCGTGGTCACAGCAGGGACAGAGAGAGCTCAGGCGCTGGTCCAGCAGGGACAGCAGAGAGCTCAGGCGCTGGTCCACAGCGGGACAGCAGAGAGTCAGGCGCTGGTCACAGCAGGGACAGCAGAGAGAGAGCTCAGGCGCTGGTCACAGCAGGGACAGCAGAGAGCTCAGGGCGCTGGCAACAGCAGGGGGGGCCAGCAGAGCAGAGAGCTCAGGCGCTGGTCACAGCAGGGACAGCAGAGAGCTCAGGCTGCTTGTCACAGCAGGGACAGCAGAGAGCTCAGCGCTGGTCACAGCAGGACAGCAGAGAGCCCAGGCGCTGGTCACAGAGGGACATCAGAGAGCTCAGGTGCTGGTCACAGCAGGGACAGCAGAGAGCTCAGGCACTGGTCAAGCAGGGGCAGCAGAGGAGTCAGACGCTGGTCACAGCAGGACAGCAGAGAGCTCAGGCGCTGGTAACAGCAAGGACAGCAGAGAGCTCAGGCGCTGGTCACAGCAGGGACAGCAGAGAGCTCAGGCGCTGGTCACAGCAGGGACAGCAGAGAGCTTAGGTGCTGGTCACAGTAGGGACAGCAGAGAGCCTCAAGAAGGGTCTAGATGCCTTTTTACACCTAAATAACATTGATGATTATGTTATATAGAATTGTTTCCCCTAAATCCCTTCCTCATCCAATCCCTTCCCTTCCTTGGTTGAACTTGGTTGATTTTTCAATAGTATTATATAATAACTATGATACTTTATTTCTTAATGTATTGTAGTTTTTTTTTCCCCCAAATTCTCCTTTTTTTCCAAATACTCCTTTTCAAATTTTTTTACTATGACATTTTTTCCAAATTCCTTTTCGTCCTCTTTTTTCCCATCTTTTAATATATTTTCTATTCTTTATGTTTTTTATGAGACTTGTTGCGCTCTGGCACACTGAGCCCTGGGAGCGGCAGGGAAATCACATGAAATGTAGCGATTTACGGGTCCATTTTGCAGTAATGTCGGGTACAGAGCGGCTTCTGCCGGCGGGGGGCACCAAATAAACGCCGCTGCCGACGCCTGATTTCCGAAATTTTACTATTCAAACTTTCTCAACCCCATGGCTCGTTCCTGTGGGTTGAATCCAATTAGTTTTCTGCGGAAGCGAACGCGTCTATACGGGGAGCAGACGTCAGGTGTGAATACTGACAGCACACACTGTTCCAAAACATCTCCTCTTAAGATTCCGGAGAGTTTAGAGACGCAGTTGGGATAATACGAGCAACGAGGGTCCCGTAAACAATTTAATGACTGGAGTAAGGGTTACATTGTATAACTGCAAGACAAATGCTGAGTGGATTTCATAACTTATAAGTCCGAGCCCGAACTGTGCGACTCCATGTCCTCAGATCTGATCTCAGAAGATTGAGGGATTTTTTTTTTTTTTTTTGAATTTTTTGTTTTTAAAAACATAATATTTAATACATATATTAATATATTTTAATTATTAATATTTTAATATCAATATTTATATTTTAATACATTTTTTTTACATTATTTCAATACATATATTTAATACATAATATATTATAGTTATAATAACATAATATATGGTTGATATTATTATTTTTTTTTTTTTTAAGTTTACAATAAAAGTGAAAATAATATGAATTATTTATTATTATTATTATTATTATTATTATTATTATTATTTTATTTTATTATTATTAATTTTATTATTATTATTATTATTATTATTACAAATATTTTTTAAGGTTCTCCGGTCTAATATTTAGTGCATATTTAGACTAATATTCAGTCTCATTATATACTCTGTGGCAGTGGGCCGGTTGCTTAGGAGCAGTGTGACTCCGCCTCCAGCGACACACTTACCGCACACATGCGGCAACGTACCGCTCCGTACCCCATAGAAAGATAGGACATGTCCTAACTTTCTCCGGAATACGGCATTGTGCGCCATATATTCGTATGGAGAGGGGCGAGGGTGAGCGTCGCTCTCCCCCTCCTCCTCTTCCCCGGCACTGCCCTGTGCCCGCCATGCTACGGTACGGCAGTGTAAATGTAGCCTTAATCAGAGAATAGTTGGAGCAGGAGTGAGAAATTTAGGGTAACAGCTCCCAATCTTAGAAAACCTAGAACCAGGGGTGCACCAACACCGAGGCGAGTTGAGCCTCTTGCCTCAGGCATCCTCAGCGTCTGCAAAATTGGGGGAAAGCAGGACCTGACACATCAAATGTCGCGACATGGAGAACCCGCTTACTAAAAAACTAACGTGATATATTACTACTGGATGGGGCAAAGGGGGCGCCATTGTGTAAGTCACCCCTGCCTAGAGCCGATATAATGTGGAGCCAATACTGAATAATCCCCATGTAGATGTCACTTGGTCCCCATTCACACATAGACGTCACATATTCTTAATATCCTGAATGTTGAGATGCCAGGACCCGACTCTCACGTCCTCATCCAGATGTTCCCCTCATTACTTTGCCCCGCAGCCCCTCTTCCCGGACAGCCGCCTCCTATAGTCAGGGAGTGAAAGTTAATTTTTCTTTACATTCGTTATATTAATGTGTTGATTTTTCCTGGAATCTGGCGCACAGCTGACGCTGCAGGGAAAAGCCTCGGCTCACGCGTTAATATTTACATAACGCCCCTCCCCCCAACTGCTCCAGGAACGGGAAATAGTCATCTGGTGTAAATAACCATCATCAGATGTTACTCACCGGCATCAGCAATAACTGCATGGAATATAAAACAAAGTGATGGTAATTATAATGAAAGGGTTAAAGTCTTTGGTTGATTGTTCTATGAATCCGAATGTGCGACGCAAGATGCAGATACATCGACAATCGGAATTTGTGATACAATGTTGCATAATAAAAAAATTTCATTAATTTCAAAATAAATTAAATAATTTTGATTTAATTTATTGTGAACATTTTGGACAACGTACAGTCAGGACCGGCGTGGTATGTTTCATTACTTGGAGTTTCCACCAATCAATGGAATGGGGGGGAATAGTAGAGAGTGAGCACCACAGAGACCACACAGGGAATGAGCACCACAGAGACCACACAGGGAGTGACCACCACAGAGACCACACAGGGAGTGACCACCACAGAGACCACACAGGGAGTGACCACCACAGAGACCACACAGGGAGTGAGCACCACAGAGACCACACAGGGACTGACCACCACAGAGACCACACAGGGTCTGACCACCACAGAGACCACACAGGGAGTGACCACCACAGGCAGACGAGACAGTCTCAGCGTGGGACCTCTCAGGAGATCTCACTTTTAATGGATCAGGATTAGTTGCATCACCTTATACAATGTATCCTCACACATCCGGAATACGTGGCAGGATGGAACGTGTGAGGCTCCTGCGTCGCTCTTCTTCATGTTCTACATATCCAGAGATTTCACAGTAAACAAATCACCGAGATAAACAGCGAGAGCTCCGGATGTGACAGGGACCGGGATCCGGATCCATTACAATGTTAATCAGCTTTCACTCGTTGTAATCTTCTCGTTACGTCGCTTCGCGTTAGAATATATTCATCCACATGTCATATTACAGCTGACACCAGAATGTACAACATGACTGCAGCTCCTCTGTGCTCATCACACACAGGGCTGCTTAAAGGGAATGTGCTGACCAAGGGCTGACTGTGCAGACTGCAGCCAATGTCCCTGGAGAGATGTGTAATCAGATCTTTGTGTATGTTAGTAGCAGCAGGACCGTGATATTTGGAATTCATGGACTCCATTTGCACTAGGGTCCTGTCCTCACACTGCTGTGCTCTGTGCCCTCTGCAGCCAGTGTTATGTATTGTCCCTGGAGAGATGTGTAGTCAGACCTCACACTGCTGTGCTCTGTGCTCTCTGCAGCCAGTGTTATGTATTGTCCCTGGAGAGATGTGTAATCAGACCTTTGTCAATGTTGTTAGTAGCAGCAGGACTGTGATATATAGATTTATATTCCAAGTGCACTGGGGGTTTGTCCTCACACTTCTGTGTTCTGTGCTTTCCACAGCCAATGATAGGTATTGTTAATTTAGAGATGCATAATTACTGCTTTGTGCATGTTGTAAGTAGCAGCAGGACTGTGAAAAATAGACCTATATTCCAGGACAATAACTTCTCCCACTGGACTAGGGGCATGGCCTGCTGTGTTCTGAGCTCTCTGGAGCCAGTGTTAAGTATTGTCCCTGGAGAGATGTGTGATCAGACCTCACACTGCTGTGCTCTGTGCTCTCTGCAGCCAGTGTTATGTATTGTCCCTGGAGAGATGTGTAATCAGACCTCACACTGCTGTGGGTAAAGAAAGCAGTGTTGAGATCTGTCACCTGAAGACATCTGGTGGTAGAAACTGGAACTGCTGACATGGGACACCCAGAAGCTGGAGCTGGGACAGCAGGGAGGTCATCTGCGGCGGCAGGCATCTCAGCAAAGGAAGGAGACAGGCACTTCTCTGGCTGACCTTCTGTAGCTGGGGGCGCTGTGGAGCGCATGATGATGACCGCAGGAGCTGTAACTTCTTCACTGCTGACAGCTGAAGGATTGTTGTTCCTGGACTGATCTGTAGCTCTTGGGGCGCTGTTGCGCTGGTGGTGGTAACCTCTGTAGCTGGCAGGGCGTTCTCACCGGACAGCCTGGGCCTCATAGCAGGTGGGCATGGATACTCCGCAGGACGGTCAGCAATGGCTACAGGAGTGTTGGGCTCTTCTAAGATAGCTACCAGGGCAGTGGGAGCCCAGGGGAATAGCAGCGGTTTCCCTCCCGCTTGGGCTAGCTGCGGCAGATTCCCCAAGACAAATTGAAAACCCTTTGGTGCATACGGAACCTGGACACCGATAGTGGAGAGGGTCCTCTGCAGGGGTTGAACCAAGTCCCAGCCGGGGAAGATGGCTGCTGAGGATGGTCTGCCATTTTGGACCTTTGGCAGAAAAGTCCGGCAGCTAGCAACCTGGATGTGTGTAGAGGGGCACCCTCCGTCCCAGACTGGAGGTAAGTGTCCGCAAAGGAGGCCCGAGTCGGACCGCCATGCAGCCGGTGCGCAGCAAAGGGTCTCCGGACGGGATGCGCTGCCACAATTAGAGTCTCAAAAGCCTGAAGGAACTCCGGTTCCTCACTTGGGAGGTGAAGGCCTCGGTCTCGCTAGGATGGTGACTGCGTCTTCACTCCACAAGGCGGTCAGCGGTTCACTTCCTGCGCTGAGGTGGAGCGGGAAACTCTCGCGCCAGAGGGCGGGGCTTAAGTCTTTCCCGCCAGGAGCTGTGGCGGGCTGAATTTTCTCCTGCGCCACACTGCTCTGAGGCAGGATTCGCGTCATACGCGCAGGGGGTGGAGCTTAGCGATGCCTCTGGGTTTTCCCACCAGTGAAGGTTTTGGCGGGCTGGAATTACTTGCTGCGCCACAGTTTCGTGAGGTAAAAGGTTTCAGGCGCGGCAGCGCCGGATGTAGCAGAGCTGACAAAGTTCTATGCAGGGTTTAACCTCTTGAGTGCTGGAGCGGCGCTCGACAGCACGTGGCAGCAGTAATACAGTTCAATGTGAAACGCACAATCACTTGGGCCTACACCCGGATGGCAGCAGGGTTAGGCAGCACAGTCTTTGTAATAAAGTACAGTCTATAGTGACAGAATAAGGCACAGAAGTAATGATCCTGTGGCTCGTGACGCCACTTGCAACATCCCCCACCGGGGCCTAGCCTTTTCTCGGGGCCTGGAGTCAGCCGGGGCCCGCAGTACCTGAGTGGCTGGCGGTTGCGGCCTAAGCACGCTAGTGTCACGGTGCTTGGTATGGGGACCGGAGGGCTGTCCTACAGCCTGGCAGGTCTCCAGCAGGGTGGTGTTGGCAAGAAATGATGAGGCTGATGTACTGGTTCTCCCTGGGGCAACCCTTTGGTGTCTAGAGTATGAGTCTCTGTGTGGTGGACAGGGTGCCCGTGATGGTGACAGCCGTAGTAGCAGGGAAAAGGCGGAGGCAGATGTTGAAAGAAATAACTTACAGTTCTTTATTGGAACCGACGGGAACATTAGCAACGTGCCTTTAACAGGATGGTGGAATGCTGGAGATGTAGTTGGAGGGAGCCACAGGATGTAGATCATCAGCCTGGATGCAGGGGCAGGCTGGGAGATAGCTGTGTCCTAGTAGGATGCTTCAGCTTGTCCTGGGTTGCTTCAGATATCACCCTTGAAGGTAGGATGATACCCCTTTCCTCTCACTGACTAACTCTCTCCACTCAGGCAGGGAACTGAGCTCTCCTGCTCTGGTCTGTCTTCCTGTCTAACTAGATTAGACTGCTCTGTTCAGACTCCCTGGTCTGACTGAACTCTAGAAGTTTCCTGACCAGGGGTTTTGTTACTCCCACTGGTCAGGTGGTGGCTACTCCTCCAATTAAATCTCAGCTCACAGATACCAGGTATAACACATGTGATTGGTTGCTGGAATTACATCACAGAAAACAATTAACTCCTGCCTTACCAGGAAGGCTCTACCGCTGCAGTGTTTTAATTTGTATTATGTAGTTGTTATGTAGTGACATGTTGTGGGGCTGATCAGACCGTACACAGGCTGCAAGCTACATGGTGGGACGTTTTCGCAACAACCACTCTGCCTTGCATCGGCGAGGGTGTTGCATATTGTCCCTGGAGAGATGTGCAATCAGACCTCACACTGCTGTGCTCTGAGCTCTCTGGAGCCAGTGTTATGTATTGTCCCTGGAGAGATGTGTAATCAGACCTCACACTGCTGTGCTCTGTGCTCTCTGCAGCCAGTGTTATGTATTGTCCCTGGAGAGATGTGTAATCAGACCTCACAATGCTGTGGCTCTGGGATCTCTGCAGCCAGTGATATGTATGGTCCCGGGAGAGATGTGAAAAAAATTAGACCTCACACATGCTGTGCTCTAGTGTGTCTCCTGCAGCCTGTGTTGAGTATTGTCCCTGGAAGATGTGTAATCAGACACCCACACTGCTGTGTCGTGCTCTCTGACCAAGCCAGTGTTGGTATTGTCCTCGGAGAGATCTGTGTAATCAGACCTCACACTGCTGTGCTCTGTTGCCTCTCGCAGCTAATGTAATGTATGTCCATGGAGAGATGTGTAATCAGCCCTCTCACTGCTGTGCTCTGGGCTCTCGCAGCCAGGTTTATTGTATGGTCCCTGGAGAGATTGTGTAGAGAAAGTAAAAAATGACGCGGCAGGAGCCGTTCTCCGGGCTGCTTTGTGCGGTGGATGTTTATTTGGCGATTGGCGGTCTGGTGTAAGGTAGGTTGCTGGTCGTGATATGTGCGCTCTGAAGAACCCAAGGTTTGTTTGTAGATTGTTATCTGTACCGGAGAGTGTCTGTGTAATCAGACCTACTCAACTGCTGTGCTCTGTGGCTCTCTGCAGCCAGTGTATGTATTGTCCCTGGAGAGATGTGTAATCAGAGCATCACCACTGCTGTGGCTCTGTGCTCCTCGGCAGCAAGTTTGGTATCGTCCCTGGAGAGATGTGAATACAGACCTCACACTGCTGGTATGGTGGGGGGCTCTGCTGGCCGTGTGTTGGTTGGTCTGGGCATGGTAATACCTCCTGGGTGGCTGTGCTCTGTGTCATCTTGCAGCCAGTGTTATGGTATTGTCCACTGAGATTGTCTATGTAATCAGACCTAACTGCGTGCTCTGGCTCTCGCAGCCTAAGTTATGATTGTCCCTTGAGAAGATGTGTACAGACCTCCACACTGCTGTTGCTCTAGGCTCTCGTTGCAGCCAATGTGTATGATTTGTCCGCTGAGGAGTGTGTATCAGTACCTCCCGCGTGCCTGTGCTTCTGAGCCTAGGGTTATGTATTTGTCCACTGGAGAGATGGTAATCAGACCTCACACTTGGCCTGTGCTCTGTGCCCTCTCCGGAGCAATGTTATGTATTGTCCATGGAGAGATGTGTAATCAGACTCACATGCGTGCTCTGTGTTCTCTGCAGCCTGTGTTATGTATTGTCCCTGGAAAGATGTGTAATCAGACCTCACACTGCTGTGCTCTGTGCTCTCTGCAGCCAGTGTTATGTATTGTCCCTGGAGAGACGTGTAATCAGACCTTTGTCAATGTTATTAGTAGCAGCAGGACTGTGATATATAGATTTATATTCCAGAATTGTTGCTTCTCCAAGTGCACTGGGGGTTTGTCCTCACACTTCTGTGTTCTGTGCTTTCCACAGCCAATGATAGGTATTGTTTATTTAGAGATGCATATTTATTGCTTTGTGTATGTTGTAAGTAGCAGCAGGACTGTGAAAAATAGAGGACAATAGCTTCTCCCTCTGGACTGGGGGCACGGCCTGCTGTGTTCTGAGCTCTCTGGAGCCAGGACAATACATAACACTGGCTGCAGAGAGCACAGAGCACAGCAGTGTGAGGTCTGATTACACATCTCTCCAGGGACAATACATAACACTGGCTGCAGAGAGCACAGAGAACAGCAGTGTGAGGTCTGATTACACATCTCTCCAGGGACAATACATAACACTGGCTGCAGTCTGTAGGGTCACCCCTGCTGACGGTTTCCTTTTGGTTATTTGTCTCAGGCAGTGAAGGGTTAATGGCTGTGGTATTCCGGGTGATACAGTCCGGCACACCAGGGAATGTATGGATTGTTGGCATATTTCTGCATGTGGGCCTGCGCCCAGGATTCCTCTATAGACATGTAGGACCGAGCTGTGACAAGGGTGCATTGAGCCAGGCGGGCGCCAGGACCAAGCCCAGGCACCGACACCCTTCACATTCCTCAGCTGATGCCAGGACTGGCGGACCCCCGGGCACAGTGACTGCCCCCCTCTCCACGCTCCGTCCAATCTATTTGGCTTTGCCGGGTGACAGGAGGCAGCGGAGATCCGGCTCCGTCCAATGGAAAGTGACACGGAGAGATTGAATGTGTCCGTGCGGATGGCGGGGGACGCGGGTACAGCGCAGGAGGACGTGAGATCTGTCTCCGCCAATACGGTGTGACAGATGTGATATAGCGGCACAGTCTGTGCAGTGTCAAGTGCTCTGTACCCAGGTATAAGGTCCTGCCAGTCACTGACTACTACAACACTAAGGTCCTCCTCCTCCTCCAGACTCCTCTGTCCTCCACCTCCTCCAGACTCCTCTGTCCTCCTCCAGACTCCTCTGTCCTCCTCCAGACTCCTCTGTCCTCCTCCAGACTCCTCTGTCCTCCTCCAGACTCCTCTGTCCTCCACCTCCTCCAGACTCCTCTGTCCTCCTCCAGACTCCTCTGTCCTCCACCTCCTCCAGACTCCTCTGTCCTCCTCCAGACTCCTCTGTCCTCCTCCAGACTCCTCTGTCCTCCGCACAGAGCACAGCAGTGTGAGGTCTGATTACACATCTCTCCAGGGACAGTACGTAACACTGGCTGCAGTCTGTACGGTCACACCTGCTGACAGGTTCCCTTTTAGTTTTATTTCCTGTGTTGTGCCCCTTCTGGAGGAGGACACATTGTTGCCTCTTTCCTCTCGGAGTTCCCATATTACTATCAGCTGTGTAATAACTTCTCCTCCTTACACCTTATAGGGATGTTATTTCCTCGGGTTACGGCAAGTTATCAGCGGATGATAAACGCTTCCCCGCTCCTCGCCGCTGCCGCCGCTCGCTTTAGATACGGTGTTAAAAGTTTATTGGTGATTTCAGAGCTGACCCGTAGCGGGAGGAGATTTAAAGGGACCGTGCACGGTTTTCCGGTAAGATGGCGAAGCTCCGGAGTCTCCTGGACTGAGCGCACAGCACGATTTTATACTTCGCTTCCATTTATTAACCTCATAAAATCCTTCCCTGTGACCGTCGC
>WNYA01000244.1:106508-164384 GCA_019512145.1 Engystomops pustulosus | reverse complement strand
TGTATTGTCCGAGTGGAGAGATGTGTAATCAGAATCACACTGCTGTGCTCTGTGCTCCGCAGCCAGTGTTATGTATTGTCCTGAGAGATGTGTAATCAGACCTCACACTGCTGTGCTCTGTGCTCTCTGCAGCCAGTGTTGGTATTTCCCTGGAGAATTGTGTAATCAGACATCACACTGCGTCTCTGTGCTCTGAACGCATGTTATGTATGTCCCTGGAGAGATGTGAATCAACCTCACACATTGTGCTCTGTGCTCTCTGCCAGCCAGTGTTATGTATTGTCCCTGGAGAGATGTTAATCAGACCTCCAACTGCTGTGCTCTGTGCTCTCTGCAGCCAGTGTTAGTATTGTCCCTGGAGAGATGTGTAATCAGACCTCACACTGCTGCTGTGCTCTGTGTGCTCTCTGAGCCAGTGTTATATTGTCCCTGGAGAGATGTTAATCAGACCTCACACTGCTGTGCTCTGTGCTCTCTGCAGCCATGTTATGTATTGTCCCTGGAGAGATGTGTAATCAGACTCACAATGCTGTGCTCTGTGGTCTCTGCAGCCATGTTATGTATTGTCCCTGGAGAGATGTGTTAATAGACCTCACACTGCTGTGCTCTGTCCTCTGCAGCAGTGTTGGTATTGTCCCTGGAGAGATGTGTAATCAGACTCACACTGCTGTGCTCGTGCTCTCTGCAGCCAGTGTTGTATTGTCCGGGAGATGTGTAATCAGACCTCACACTGCTGTGCTCTGTTGCTCTCGCAGCAGTGTTATGTACTGTCCTGGAGAGATGTGTAATCAGACCTCACATGCTGTGCTCTGGTGCTCTCGTCAGCCAGGTTTATTGTATGTGTCCCTGGCAGAGATGTGTAGAGACACAGGTATGACGCGGCAGGAGCCGTTCTCGGCTGCTTGTCGGTGATGTTTATTTCATCCTGGCGGATGTGTAATCAGGACCTTGCTGGTCGTGTTGTGCGCTCTGGAACCAGTGTTGTGATTGTACTGTCCCGGAGAGATGTGTAATCAGACTACTCACAACTGCTGTGCTCTGTGCTCTCTGCGCCAGTGATATGTATTGTCCCTGAGAGATGTGTAATCAGACCTCACACTGCTGTGCTCTGTGCTCTCTGCAGCAAGTGTTGGTGTATGGTCCCTGGAAGATGTGTAATCAGACCTCACACTGCGTGTTGTTGGCTCTCTGCAGTTGGTGTATGGGTATGGTATGGGTGGTTATTTGTGAACTGGGTAAACCGCTGTGCTCTGTGACTTGCAGCAGGTTGGTTATTTGTCGTACTAGATTGTTATGTAATCACGACCTCCACACCTGCTGTGCTCTGGCTCTCGCAGGCAAGTGATTTGTATTGTACCTGAGAGTAGATTGTGTAAATATGAATCAGACCTCACACTGACTGCTTTGTGCTCTGTGCTCTACTTTGCATCCAGTGTTTTATTGTCCCTGAGAGTATGGTGTATCATACCTCCCAGACTGGCTGTGCTGGTCTCTCTGCAGCAGGTATAGTATTGTCCCTGGATAGATGTGTATCAGAACCTCACACGTGCTGTGCTCTGTGCCCTCTCCGTGCAGCAGTGTTAGGTATTGTCCACTGGAGAGATGTGTAATCAGGACTCACACCTGCTGTGCTCTGTGCTCTCATGCAGCCAGTGTTTGTAGTGGTCCCTGGAGACTGTGTAAATTCAGACCTCACACTGCATGCTCTGTGCGTTCTGCAGCTAATGTTATTGTCTTGTCCCTGGAAGACGTGTACTCAGCCTTTGTCAATGTTGTAGTAGCAGCGGACTGTGATATAAGATTATATTCCGAATTGTTGCTTCTCCAAGTGGTATGAGGGGGGTGGCCTCACACTTCTGTGTTCGGTGTTTCCACAGCCAATGATAGGTATTGTTAATTTAGAAGATGCCTAATTAGGCTTTGTGATGTTGTAAGTAGCAGCAGGACTGTGAAAAATAGACCTATATTCCAGGACAATAGCTTCTCCCACTGGACTGGGGGCACGGCCTGCTGTGTTCTGAGCTCTCTGGAGCCAGTGTTAAGTATCGTCACTGCAGAGATGTGTAATCAGACCTTTGTTTATTTTGTTAGTAGCAGCAGGACTGTGATGTATGGATGTATTTAATATCCACTGTTTACTTTTTCTCTGTTGAGGTCATTGTTGAGGATCCATAAAGCGTCTCCGATACATAAACACTGATGGTGAAATATCCGGCTCCTGCCCTGTGCCCATCCTAGAGGAATTCAATTAACGCATTAGATCACTAACAATATGTTGTTTTCATCCCAAAACTGCGCCATTAATTGGACCTGCATTCTGGGAACATTTTATGTAATTGTTTCAGAGCCGTTTTTCCTCAACGCAGCATTTTATCTGAATACTTATTAATTATTAACAGCTCGGAGGCTGGAGAACCAAGAAATGTAATGGTGTATCTGCTGCCCTGGAGTGTGGAGATAAAGAGACAACTTGTAGGATCAGGGGAGGCTTCCTGGCCTCATCGATGAACCTCAAGGTTCTGGAGTCGAGAGGTTGAGACCTGAACACTTCCTGGACTTGTGACTTAGATTCACTTCAACTGAATGGGAGCAAATCTGCAGTAACCCAGGATGGCCACTATAGAATATACAGCGCTGTCTGCCACATGTGAGAGTGAAGGCTACCACCACACTGATCTTGAGGACCTACCCTAAGACCTTGACTATATCTAACCTGTTGTCACCACAATGACTACACTTTCTGGGGTATGTTACTCCCCTCTGGCTCCCTGTCCCTTGTTTCTTACACAGACCACAGCATATCCCATTGTGGGTGTATTTGTTGACTCTTCTTTGCTATATCACCTTTCCTGCTCGAGCGTCTTGGCAATGTCCAGACAGATCAATCACTCCTACACTCATATCAGTGCTCTGCATATCAATGTTCTGCGGGGGCGGTGCTTACTCTTGGTACCTCCTCCTGCTACTGGCTTCTGTAGGAGACAAATAACTAAGGGTATACTAATAAAATTAGGATGTTTGATTTGTAGGGTTTAATAGACAAATGCCCTTAAATATGTGAATATAAAGGGTCATTCTTCTCTCTTAATGCTCTTCAGGGGTGGTGCTTATGTCTGGCACATCCCTTTCCTGATTTAGGTCATACAAACCACCAAAAGTAGAATATAAAAATGTAAAGTTTGATCGGGAAAGATCTTTTTACTTAAAGGGCAATTTTTAAAAAAAATATGTGACCATGCAGGATAATTCTAATTCTAAAAGTGCTCTGCAGGGGCGGTGCAAATACTTGGCACCTTCTGGCTTGCTTTATCAGGAGAAAATATTTTTAAAACAAAGGAAGGTAAAATATTGATATAAAATATTTAAATTGATAGGAGGATTCTATTTCACATAAATATGTGAATATGGAGGACAATTTTATTGTAATGGTGCTCTGAAGGGGTGGTGCTAAGACTTGACCCCTCCTCTAGATGGTGTATACCATGAGGGGACAATCTGGGGATTGTTGGATAGTTCAAATTGAGCTCTTTGGGGCTGGTTCTAAAACTTAGTACTTTTATTCAAAGATAATGCACTATGATATGTTAATAATAGAGGATATTTCTACTTGCTTTTTAGGGGAGGAGTTGACATTTGGCGTCTCCTCATCCGGCTCTGTGAGAAACAGATAACTTAGAAATAATTTCAGATGAAACCTGAAAATTTGGGGGGTTCTTTTTCACGTAAGAGCTGAAGGCACTTTCATATGTGAGTGTGAAGGAAAATCCTACACAGCGCTCTGCAGGGGTGGGGCTATTGCCACCTTCTCTTCTCCCTGCAATCTTTTGTAGGAGACAGATAAACAAGAAACAAATGGGATTTCTAAAGGTTTTATTTGCATTAATATACTTGATATAAAGGGACATATGCCCAAATATGTGAGTATGAATCCAATTTTACTCTAATAGTACTCTGCAGGGGCGGCTCTAACTCTTTGCACTACCTACCCCTGCCCTGGAGGAAATAAATGGCTTAATACAAATTAAGATAGTTAAATAAAAAGGTTACATGTAGAGAAAATGTCCATTTACTGTACATGTAAGTATGGGGAAATAATTCTACTATATCTGTGTTCTGCAGGTGCAGTGTTAACCCTGGCACCTCCTCTCCCTACTCTGTAGGTAATAAATTAGGTTAAACATAAAAATTAAATGTTGAATGGATTTGGAAGGCTCTACTTACTTTAAAGTGCAAATGTACATTAAGATGTGAGCATGGAGGCTATTTCCAGCATAGCAGAGCTCTGCAGGGGCGGGACTAAAACTTGGCACCTCCTCTTCCTACTCTGTAGGAAATAAATTAAGTTAAATATAAAAATTAGAAGTTTAATGGATTTGGAAGGCTCTCCTTACTTTAAAGTGCAAATTTGCTTTAAGATGTGAGCATGGAGGCTATTTCTAGTATAGCAGAGCAATGCAGGGGTGGAGCTAATATTTGGCACCTCCTCTTCCTACTCTGTAGAAAATAAATTAAGTTAAATATAAAAATGAGATGTTTAATGTATTTGGAAGGCTCTACTTCCTTTAAGGGCCAATGTACTTTAGGATGTGGGGATGGAGGCTTTTTGCAGCATAGCAGAGCTCTGCAGGGGCGGGGCTAAAACCTGGCACCTCCTCTTTCTACTCTGTAGGACACAAATAAGGTTAAATATAAAAATTAGATGTTTAATGTATTTGGAAGGCTCTCCTTATTTTAAAGTGCAAATATACTTTAAGATGTGAGCATGGAGGCTATTTTCAGCATAGCAGAGCTCTGCAGGGGTGGAGCTAAAACTTGGCACCTCCTCTTCCTATTCTGTAGGAAATAAATTAAATTGAATATAAAAATTAGATGTTTAATGGATTTGGAAGGCTCTACTTCCTTTAAGGACAAATGTACTTTAAGATCTGAGCATGGAGGCTATTTCTAGCATAGCAGAGCTCTGCAGGGGTGGAGCTAAAACTTGGCACCTCCTCTTCCTATTCTGTAGGAAATAAATTAAATTGAATATAAAAATTAGATGTATAATGGATTTGGAAGGCTCTACTTACTTTAAGGACAAATGTACTCTAAGATGTGAGGATGAAGGCTTTTTGTAGCTTAGCAGAGCTCTGCAGGGGCGGAGCTAAAATTTGGCACCTCCTCATCCTACTCTATAGGAAAGAGATGGCTTAGAAACAAAAAGTAGAGTATAAAAAAGTATGAAAAAGAACATTTTATTTGTAATGTGTTAATTGAAAGAAAATTCTCCTGTAATTCTGTTGCTCTCTAAAGGTGGATTTATCTTTGACGGCTTCTATTTTGAGTTAATTACAGACTGGAGGAAACAGCCCAAGGACTCCGCGTCATGGAAAGTTGAGATTATTTTTTAATAATTCAGTCATTTATTGAAGCGACTTTCTCATCTTTGACTCCATGGTGGGGAGATTCACCTCGGGGGCATGCACTCACTCTTCTGTCAGCTGGTGGCTATGCTCCTCAAACTGTGGGAGTCCTGCCTTGTAAATAGTTGATAGGAGCAATAATCAGACCCATATTTGCATTTCAATGGCTGCGTTCAGGAAGCCGAGCCTTCGCGTCCGTGAAATAGATTGCCCCAGCGTGAGACGCCAGACTCTGTTCCCATAAATTGGACATATATATAATATATAACTAATATAAAAAAGGTAAAACACAGGAAATAAAGCTCAGATCTGAAATACAGATATCCAAGAGGTCAGTCACTCTGGGCCCCTTACCATTCATTATCAAGGGCCCCTAAGAATAAGCACATCCCTTTAATTGAGGACCGTTCAACACCTCCAATAATTCCAAGACTTGACACCCCCCTAAAAGGTCTCTCAACGCTGATTCTGGCACTGTTGGAATTTTTTCTCTAGCCCTCACCGTTCTCCAGCAATCACAGATTATTCTTTGTACTCATTAGGTTCTCTTTTGTCATGTGGGTTTGGTCAGGACCGCCCATCTGACCATATAGAGCGTTATTAGCTGAAATTTACAACACTGATTGCTCGGGAACGGTTGGGGCTAGAGAAAAAAATCCAACTGTGTCTGAATCAGCAGAATTTCACCTATAAAGCAATGTACAATGTTGGACATGATTGAGGAGGGATGGTTTCTCCTTAAAGGGATCCAGTTGCCTGGGAAATACTTATTTACTTACTGTACGATAGTCTGTCCCACAAAGACGCTACACAGGGAGTATAAACTTCCGTCATAGGTACTAATAATAATCAGACAGGTTCACGCAGTTATAAAGGAAGCTCACGGCTCGGACTCCCTGACTGTATACTTATGGTGTGTGGAATATAGATGGAGAGGATAATCATAGTGCACCCCCAGCTAGAAGAGGTGGATCTGTCTCTCTCATGTGATGCTGTGCTGAGGGATCATGAAATTGATGGGGAAAGTTGGAGATGCAGGGAGGGACAGTTGTGTTTAGGTTAGAGGTCTCCTTTAAGACACATTTAGCATAAGGTCATAGCCCAATACATATGAAAGCTTCGACTTTGTGACTCTCAAGGTCTGTCTTCTCTGGTCACATTGATTTCAAATTTTTAGAATTTTTTAATTTTTTAATTTCTTGCCTCATTGGTAATAAGCTTCACAATATTCTGTAACACCCCAAATCCAAGATAACAAATCTCCCCAAATCCTGGCAATAACCGATCTGGTAATCTGAGATTTTGCGGATTTAGAAAACTCAAAATTTAATTGGATATAAATGTGGAGACTAATTTGATCAGATTCCTGATGTGCGTCTCAGGGGCCGCCCCTTTAAGACAAGAATCTCATATACAAGACATTTATTTTCCCGGGATAATTGGGCTGGAAGATGTAAACTCGACCCTTCGTTATATAATTACAGACATTTAGCTCACAGAGGTTACACGGAATATTATCATTATATTCTTATTATTATAATTAGATGTTATTATGTGATCTGTAATGGAAAGGATTTTTATAAGAAAAAAGTAGAGCTGGATACACAAATTAATAGTGAGTGCAGCTCTGGAGTATAATACAGGATGTAACTCAGGATCAGTATCGGATAAAGTAAGTCATGTATGGCACAGTTGACGCCACCAGCAGCAGAATTAGTGAGTGCAGCTCTGGGGATATACTGGATGTACTAGGATCAGTACAGGATAAGTAATGTCATGTATTTACAAGTGACTGCCCCAGCAGCAGAATAGTGAGTGCTGCTCTGGGTATATACAGGATGTAACTCAGGATCAGTACAGGATAAGTAATGTCATGTATGTACAGTGAACTGCACCAGCAGCAGAATAGTGAGTGCAGCTCTGGGGTATAATACAGGATGTAACTCAGGATCAGTACAGGATAAGTAATGTCATGTTACACAGTGACTGCACCAGCAGCAGAATAGTGAGTGCAGCTCTGGGGTATATACAGGATGTAATCAAGGATCAGTACAGGATAAGTAATGTCATGTATGTACACAGTGACTGCACCAGCAGCAGCTAGTGAGTGCAGCTCTGGGTATATACAGGATGTAACTCGGATCAGTACGAGGATAAGTAATGTCATGTAGTACACAGTGACTGCACCCAGCAGAATAGTGAGTGCAGCTTGGGTAATATGGATGTAACTAGGATCAGTACAGGATAAGTAATGTCATGTATGTACACAGTGACTGCACAGAGCAGAATAGTGAGTGCAGCTCTGGGTATAATCAGGATGTAACTCAGGATCAGTACAGGATAAGTAATGTATGTATGTACACAGTAGTGACTGCACCAGCAGACAGAATTAGTGTGAGTGCAGCTCTGGAGTATAATACAGGATGTAACTCAGGATCAGACAGGATAAGTAATGTATGTATGTACACAGTGACTGCACCAGCAGCAGAATAGTGAGTGCAGCTCTGGAGTATAATACAGGATTGTAACTCAGGTCAGTACAGGATAAGTAATGTCCTGTATGACATAGTGCGCTACCAGCAGCAGCAGAATAGTGAGTGCAGCTCTGGAGTATAATACAGATGTACTCAGGATCAGTACAGGATAAGTATGTCATGTATGTACACAGATGACTGCACCAGCAGCAAATAGATAGTGAGTGCAGACTCAGGGTGATAAACAGGATGTAACTCAGGATCAGTACAGGATAAGTAATGTCATGTATGTACACAGTGACTGCACCAGCAGCAGAATAGTGAGTGCAGCTCTGGGGTATAATACATGATGTAACTCAGGATCAGTACAGGATAAGTAATGTCATGTATGTACACAGTGACTGCACCAGCAGCAGAATAGTGAGTGCAGCTCTGGAGTATAATACAGGATGTTACGAAAGAACAGACCGTACACCCGAGTACAGAGGGAGTTTGGCAAATGCACACACATGCCCAGATATCAAAGCAATGGGAGCAGGTAAGTTTTGTCAGATTAACCCTTTCTGAGGGTCAAAGACCAACCCTTCCACTGGTCCACCTCTGAGCGCGATCTTAAGCTGCCGTTTCCAAGTTTTGCAGGGTAAATCCCCCTGGCCAATTCGATGCCGAGAACATTGGCAGAGTTTGGGGCCTGGAGAGGGTCCGAGATCAAAGCCTGGACCTCCCTCTCCCAGCAGAGGACTTCACACTTATCCGGTTTGAATCTTGGACCAGAAGCCTCTGAGTAGCGGTCAACTTTGACCATCACCAGTGCGCCTCCCCTATCGAGGACACAAAAACAGTGACGTCATCGGCAAGACCACCCTTAGAGTGGCGTTCCGGGTCTGCCCCGGGTCCATCGGACTCCTCACACAACGGCCCACGATCAACCCTCTAAGGAAGGGTTCATCGCGAACACGTTACAGTAGTGGGCCAGAGGACAACCCTGGCGAAACACCAGCCCAACTCAAAGAGCGGCCAATCAACCGTTCACAAGCGGGAGGAAACTCTGCCCCTGCCGTACAAAACTTTCAGCCAATTAACAAACCCCACCCGCGCAGCCCTACCTCAGAAGGACAGGACCAGATGGATACTCGTGGTTAAACACGATCAAACGCTTTGCGCTGATCCAAGGACAGCAAGTACCCCTTCCGTGTTACCAGCCCTTGCCCTGTTCACATGCCTCCCCGGAACAAAAGCACAGCACTAAATGTACGCGGCCTGAAAACAGACAGATTGCTGGTCCCCGAAAGGAGCCGGGGTGCAAACTGACACAGCCGATTATTACAGCACCTTTGACAAAAACCTTTCTGTCCGTATTTGAGAAGCGTATGGGACGACAGTTCTCAATTACGAGATCGCGTCACTACCCTTGACAGATGCTCAGGGCAGACTCCTAATTGACTTCAGCAGAGGACCCGAGGAAAAGACACTCATTGAATACCTCAGTAAGAGGGGAAACCACAGCGTCCTTAAGGTCTTATAAAACTCAGATGTTAAGCATCGGACCCGGCGATTTCTTGAGGGCGAGCCCTTCAATCGCCCCGGCTGACGTCCTCTTCCCAATCATATCTGTCAAAAATCAAGACGGAGGGGTCTACTCCTGGCTAGGGACAGTTTCAGCCAGAGAAAGCCGACATCCACATCCCGATCTAGATTCCTTCCGCCCAAGAGGTGCGCAGTAGAAGGATCTGACGACCTCCAGAACCCTGATCGGACCTTTCAGGGATTCCCGTACTGTCAACCAGTCCTGTGACAAATTTACCATTCACATGACTCTTGCAGTTTCGTAAGGGCGGTGCGAGCGGGTCTTTCCCGTAACCTCCTCAAAAACCAAAATGCGTGTCATGTACTGACCACTCTCAGCAGGATTTCACTCTGGAGATGTCCTCAGACTACCCCAGTCGAGACGAGATGCTCGAGTTTCCCTCAGGACCCATGATACAGGGCGGTACCTGTCCAGGCGCTGATGAGGCTAGAGAGACTGGGGAAGAATCTCGCCACCCTTTTCTTGAGCATCTCCACCACTCTGATCTACTGCTACAAAGGCCCAGCAATGGTACCTGGCTCTGAAGAAAGTCCTCAAAGGATTGTGCTGATTCTGCTTCTTCCAGGAGAGATAATTGAGCTTCCAGTAGCCCTCTTCCCATCCGGGGGGTCTCTGTAACATTCGAGGAAACAAAATTAAACCAGTGGTCGGAGAAATCAACCTCAACAACGGACACTGTGAAGAGGAGGCTTCCTCCTTTATAAATAAAAACCTGCTATTCTAGACCGCAGCTACTCCTATAATGAGGTGAAACCCCGCGTGGCCATGGGGGACCCTGTGCCGGATGGGGACATCCACCAGGCGAGCTCACTGGCTATGCTATTAAGAGCACGCTATCATAAAGTCAGCTTGTCTTGGAACCTGCCCCTATCCTGGGACCTCGTGACGCATTGAAGTCCCATCCAAAGACCACCTTGCCACTGTAAACAAGGTGGCTGTGATCCTCATAAAGAGACACTTCCTGTCCCACTTGGACTGGGACCATAGATGTAATAAGCGAAGTTCTTGTCCTTTATGAGGACATTCAGGATCAGGCACCTCCCCCATTCTAATCAATAACTCCGTCGGATTCTACGGGTTGCGGTAAAAAGGACCGCCACTCCGCTATACGGCTCGGCCGCAAGAGACCAATAGGAAGGCCCGTGCTACCATTCCCTCTGGCTTTAAACCGGCGCCACAATCTGGCCAGCACTGGTTCTCCTGCAAAAATAAAAGTCGGCTTAACAAGAGAGCGAAGAAAATCAAAGGCCGCCAAAATTCTAGCCGCCTCAGACTTAATGCTGGCGGACATTAATAATGGACGCCCAGTGCACGGAGTGGGTTGCCGCCATCATGAAGTGATTGAGTTAGCGGCTTTTTTCTTACTACCTCCATTCCCTCTCTGTCCTATGGGAGATGCCTTTCCTTTTCCCTTCAGAATTGGGGGAACTTCTTTTTAACGACAATCGAGGTCTTGTCCATGTTATTACTGGCCCCCCAAAAGGACCCCACCCGACCCACCTTCTCCTGCGTCCTTGTCTCTGACTCTAGTCAGTCTCCCACTCGAGGGACCCGGCGCTTCCCCAAGGAATAGAGACTCAGGCGCCCCCCTGCAGGCTGCTCCGCCGCCACCTCCAGAACCCCACCCTCGCCTCTCACTTACTGAGGAGGCGAATCAACGAGGGTGAGGAAAGGTGGAAAGCTCAAACCAGAGGGGAGGAAGTTTTCCCTTCCTTAGGGTACCTTAGATATGCCGCCTGTTACTTTTTCTGCTGCGCTTATTTTACTAGCCAAATCCGGTTATCCTCATCCATATCTCTAATGGGAAGGACGTGGAGGAACATGGCACCTTTCTCGCGGCTTCATCTCCTGACCTCCCAATCCAATCTACATTCCATATTGGGCCTACAGTATGCAGACTGATACAGATCTGAGGATAGGACCAAAGGGTACACCCCAGAAACTGAGGATCTCCCCAGTTCTCTCCCTTTTGTCTGGCTCAAGCCGCCTCAACTAGGAAGGTGACTATTATTCTTGTTCTTCTCACAGGGCCCCTCAGCTCCTCACCTCTGTGTACCTCCCCAGCAGAGAAGCAACCTCATGGCTCTCCTCCATGGGGCCGTCACAAACCGCATTGGACAAAGGAGGAGACGAGGACAAGCTAGGGCTGAAAGGGTGACCGAGCTCACCACACAGGTACACCTAAGTCCTTACAGGATTGCAGCGATGATGACCTAGCCCACCACACAAAGCGCACATTCTGCCTTGGCAGCTGGCGCCTAAAGTGTGTGGGGTCACCGCACCTGTGACAGACCTTCGGGCCCCATGGTAGAAGAAAAATCAGGATTCGGTCCACGCCCAAGAAAGGCTGATGAAGAGGAATGTGGGGGACGTGCGCGCCTGAACACTTCAACTCTTCATGTAAGGTCCGGCCCCGACCAAAATGCCAAATTCATCGCGGTTTTTCTGAGTACATGTAAACACCTCACCATAACGACTGAGCAAGTCATGATGCATGCAAAGAAAGTGACTCGTTAGGGTCAAAACGGTCACTTCTGACTGTGTTTGGGAGACACTGCTTGGCACAGCAAGTCTGCCCATGCGGGCTCGTTCTTTGCCAGCTTCATTAATTCGACCAAGAAGCGCTCTAGCGACCTCCGCCGGAAACCCGAACAAAGTGAATCGAGAACTACGGAGTACCATAAGGATGTATCAGGGCCAAAGATGTCACTATAGCCCGAAGTTCATCCTCAGGAGGAGCTCACCACCCTTGACCTGGGGTGGGCATGCGTCATGCCCCGCCAGGAAGACGAACCAAATTCCTTACGGGAGCTCCGGGCCCAGTTTGGGTTAAAGGGTAAAGAACCATACCAGTCTCTCCCCCCTTCTTCTTGGAAGGCATGCCAGGCCATGCCTGTCGCAGAAGGACAGATCAACCGCTCTTCCCTCACAGTGATTGACTTTGTCCCCTCTACCTGCGAGCCTCCAGAAGACGCCTTGCAAAACGCTATTCCCCGAGCAAGGAGACAAGGAGTTTAACCCCCATTGCCCCAGCGGTGACACTCGCATAGCTCCTATGGGAGCGGCCACACTGAGGGTGCAGATGGACCAGGACTCCTAACCAGGATCCCCCCATCACAATAACCACGCACCCCATTCACCACACTATGTACATATGACTCGCTCACTTGAATCCTGCCTCGCTTCATTGCATACAAATCACACAGCTGGGCCAGGAGGACCGGGGTGCCTGCCGTCACTGGGCCCACGGGGGTAGAGCCACCCTCCATAGCTGATACGAGCCTGAGAAGAGTAGCTCCAACCCAGAATCTGTGCTGTGCCCTCTGCAATCATGCATAACCCCTTGTTGTCCCACAGTAGTTTTTCTAAGGTTTGGAGTGGCGCATCGCTGCTCGCTGGATGAAAGAGGCCGATTGTCATTATTGACTCCGGACAGTCTCTTATGAGTCATCTCCAGCGGTTCAGATGACCGATACAAATAAACTTTCCTGCACCCTTTCCCACAGGCTGCACGGACCTGGCGACGCCGCACCACAAAGCCCCAGCAGCCCCATCACCACTGCCGCTGCCCACCGGAGCGAGCTGCAGCCACAGCGCTAGGGCCACAGAGCCACCGGCCACTGCCCCGTGCACGGGCCACCCCCCCTCCACTGGGGGGGCAGCGCACAGTACCAGGGACTGCTGGATCGCCCTCACTGTCACGGGCCTTTCAGGCCGATTGCCTCACCTGCACAACCTTGCTTACTACAAACAGGCTGGTGCTCTGCGCCATGGGGTGGCAACGTGGCTTTGCAACTCTCCCGCACCTTTGCACCGAGTCCACCTGCAGGATTCGTGCTGGGCGGGCACGGGGCCTACACGCAGGCTGACACTGATGCCGCCCGGAGGGAACAGGGAGGGGACCAAAACACCAGATTCACCTCCTGAGAACGCCTGGTCTTCCTGGACTCTCTTCTCTTTGAGGTAGTTCATCTGGCATATCATCGCCGAAAGAGTTAGAAGTTCTGGAGGTGTGAACTGGGGACTCAGCTGACGGATCTGGCCATAGCGCACCCCCCCCAATGACCGCGTCATCAACTTTCCTCTCAGGTTGGCAGAGCCAGCCAGCCCTGATGGTAATGCGCTTGCTAGCAGGCAGCATGTCGTGCGAGGCCATGTGGTGTGGTGACAGGGCCACCAGACGGACCAAGGCAGGTTTCACTCATCCATCATTCATAGCCATGCCTTATCGCACTGGATTGAGACCCTTCAGCTTGTCTCAGCTGCTCCGGCGCATTGTCATTCAAATTTGCCGTCGTTTCTCCAACTTTTCCTGAACGGACCGGCTGTTGCTCCGGAATCAACCGGTCGTTTCTGACAGAGCGGTGACCTCGGCTTTAGTCTGTCAATGGTGTTAAGAAGATCAGACTTTTTTTCTGGTGTAGCCACCCCCGCTAGGGCCACGGTCTCCTATCTCTCCTGGAGCCCCACAAGGCCTTGCCAGCTCCTCGTACTCAGGAGGTGCTCAGCAATCCGGGAGCCATAGATGGAAGCAGGACTACCCGGGCCTTTAGCATGTCCCCATGCTTTTGCAAAACCTCCGTGAGCACCCAGCTTCCAGCTGAAACACCCAAACTTTCCCCGACAGTCACTTAGCTTTCCAGGAGGAGCACTCAGGCTGATGTTATTGCCTTGATCTTCTGTGGAACCGGAGACCTTGCGGCTTCCCTGGGTTCTTGGGGGGTGCAGCCGAGGTCACATCGCTGCGTCCTTGGGGTCGGGCCGATCTTCTCACCCCCTCCATGTTGGCCGGTATCTGTTTTCCTGCCCCCGCGGCCTAGTCCGAGAGGCAGAAGCCGGGATTGCCTGGTTTCACTCATCCAGAAAACCACTCCTCCCTGGGGGAGGAGAGAGCAGGCTGGGTGGATCGATCTTCCTCCAGGGTGGTGCAGGAGCTCAGCAGACAACAAACCACACCCGCAGAGTTCACAGCGAATGAGCCAGCACGAGCTATTCTGATGTGCTGCAGTCACTGTGTACATAATGAATTACTTATCCTGTACTGATCCTGAGTTACACCTGTATTATACTCCAGAAGCTGCGCTCACTATTACTGCTGCTGGTGCAGTCACTGTGTCTGTACACAATGGACCTACTTATCCTGTACTGATCCTGAGTTACATCCTGTATTAAATAAGAGTGCACTCACTATTCTGCTTGTGGTGCAGTCACTGTGTACATACATGACATTACTTATACCTGTACTGATCCTGAGTTACATCCTGTATTATACCCGAGCTGCACTCACTATTCTGCTGTGGTGCAGTCACTGTGTACATACATGACATTACTTATCCTGTACTGATCCTGGTTACATCCTGTATTATACCCAGAGTGCACTCACTATTCTGCTGCTGGTGCAGTCACTGTTCACATACATGACATTACTTATCCTTATGATCCTGAGTTACTCCGTATTTATACCCAGAGCTGCACTCAATATTCTGCGTGGTGCAGTCACTTGTATACATGACATTACTATCCTGTACTGATCCTGAGTTACATCCTGATAAAGTTTTATTTATATATAAAAGTGAAAAACATAACATAATAAACATAAATGAAGCCAACACTTCTGGCAAAAAGAATTACAAAAGAACAATATAAATAAAAAAATAAAACTTACAAAACTACTGGCCCAGCACACACCACACCACACACTCAGCATGAAAACCAAACAACAACCTTCACAGTTCCCACCACTAATTTTTTTTTTTTTTTTTTTATATCTCGAACTAAACAGCAAAATACAATAAATAAATATAACAATAAACTAAAACCAGAAATAACAATGAATATAACGGAAAAAACATTAATAACATAAAATATAACTAACGATAAATCCCACACCACTCACCCTCCCCCCCCCCAGGACACTGTCTAACGTCCAAAGTTCGCGTATATAGTCCAAGACCAGGCAGGATGTACAAGTCAAGTCCCGGCCCCCCCTCCCAACCTAAACCATCAACACCAACACCCAAACCAACCAACTATATACACAAGAATATAACTACATATAACTAAATAAATACCCAAATGACACCAAAAACAAATCAACATAACAAATCAACCACATCTAAAAAGCCCAGGTTCGGGCGCTGTGCAAGCCCAACATCACTATAACATCAGAACACAAACGAAAATCTACAGTGCAAGCTTAAGCCCAACACCAGGAGGGAATGACAGACTAAGGGACACTAAAAGGAGAAACCCCCTCCAAAGGAGAGAGGCCCTCCCGTGCCCAGCCCTCAACTCCAGAGAGCGCGAACCTTACCAGGTCACCCACAAATGTCCACCCCTCATCCACCGGGAGGATTTACGCTGCAGTCGATACTAAACACGTGCGTTCCACGTTGGGTACCTGACACTAGACTACACATAGGAAACAACGTGCAGCGGTCCCACCACCAGGCCTCTGATGCTCCATAGGCCCACTCCGCATAGGAGAGCCGGCCAACGGCGCCAATGGATGGAAGCGGCCCACCCGGCTGTACACCTCTGTGTTAAAGGGGGCACTGAAGCAGAAGTGGTCCATGCTCATCCAGCACGGCCACCGCACTCCATCCCGGGGACAACCCCTTTTCCTCAGAGATCCTACACTTCAGATGTGTCCACTCACACACAGCTTTCCATGGAAGCAGCGCCCAAGTTCAAGTCCAAAACTTCAAGGGGATCCTGATGGAATCAAAAGACCCTAAACCACACCCAAGATCCCGAACTTGGGCAATCCTGAGGGCCAGAGGTCTGGAAAACGGGTCAACAGAACCCTTTTGTCAAGGAGTTTCCTGACATGGTCTGATTCCCAAATTCCCAGAACCCACCGGCCGAATCACCTTCCAGAAAACCGGGGCCAGACGTAAGCCGGAAGATGCCCTGGTGGTGTCCGGGATCCTTTCACTTGCATCCTCCTGTCTCCCAATCCTGGAAGAAGGCCGAAACCATCCCCTGAGGAGTATACCCACGGAGAAGCCCTCTCTTTCCAGAGGTTGCTACATGATCTTAAGAAGGTATTCACTAGGAACCACCACAGGGTTGACCATACACAACCCTCTGTTACTCGTGCGGTAAGTAAACCTCCTCTTGATTAGGTTCAGCCATTCCCCCAAACAGCTGGAAGAACAGACTGTAGACCCGAAGTCCGAGGGGTTCTGGAAAATGCCACAATGCCCGATAAATCGCAAACGGGAGGAGTAGGTTTTGATCAGATAACCCTTTCTCGAGGGTCAAAGACCAACCCTCTCACTGGTCCACCTTTGAGAGGGCGATCTAAGCCTTGCCAGTCCCAGTTTTGCATGGGGTATCCCTGGGCCAAATTTCGATTTGCCGAGAACTTGGCAGAGTTCTTGGGGCCCGGAAGAGTTTCCGGGCGATCAAAGCATGGAACCTCCCTCTCCCAGCCACGACTCTACACTTATCCGGTTGATCTTGGACCCAGAAGCCTCTAGTAGCGAGTCAACCCTGACATCACCCCATTGCGCCTCCCCTCTCGAGGACACAAAAACAGTGACGTCATCGGCGTACGTACCACCTCAGAAGTGGCTTCGGGCTCGGGTCAATCCGACTCCCACTCACGGCCCAACGATCAACCCTACTAGAGGAATGGTGGCCAATCGCGAAACACGTATTAAAAGGATGGGCTCAGAGACAACCCTGGGGAACACCAGACCCGACCTCAAAAGAGCGGCAATCCAAACCGTTCACAAGGCGGAAACTCTCTGCACTGCGTACACAAACTTTCAGCAATTGACAAAACCACCCGGCAAGGCCAAACTCAGGAAGGACAGACAGAGGTACTTCGTGGGTCAACCCGATCAAACGCTTTTGCTGATCCAAAGGACAGCAAGTACCCTTCCAGGTTACCAGCCGCCCTGCCACTGCCCTCCCGGGACACAAAGCACAGCACTAAATGTATGCGGCCTGGAAACGAGCAGTGCGGGTCCCGCAAAGGACGCCGGGGCGAAACGCCACCCCAGCGGGATAACAGCACCTTTGCCAAACCTTTCGTCCGTATTGAGAAGCGCTATGGGGACGCCAGTTCCAAACGAGATCGCGTCCTTACCCTTTGAAAGGAGATCAGGGCTGACCTCCTCATGACTTCGGCAGAGCGCCCGAGGAAAGACAGAAAGAAAATCATTGGAATAACTACAGTCAAGAGGGGAGGGAACCAAGGCGTCCTTAAAGGTTTAATAAAACTCAGATGTTAAGCCATCCAGGGACCTGCGATTTTTTTTGAGGGCAAGCCTTCAATCGCCCGGCTGACTTCCTCTTCCCTGATCATATCTGTCAAACATCAAGAGAGGGGTCTACTTCCTGGATCAGGGACAGTTTCAGACGAGGAAGCCGACCATCACCATTCCCGATCTACGATCCTTCCTGCCCAAGAGGTGCGAGTAGAGAGAGGAAGTATGCACGACCTCCAGAATCCCTGTCTGGACCTTTTCAGGATACCGTACGTAACCAGTCCGTGACAACTTTACTTCACATGACATCTTGCAAGTTTCTGTAAGGGTCGGGCGAGCGGTATTTCCCGTAATCCCTCTCAAAAACCAAAGATGCGTGTCTATCGTACTGAACACTCTTCAGCAAGGATTTCACTCTGGAGATGTCTCACGACTACCTCCAGTCGAGACGAGATGCTCGAGTTTCCTCCTACGGCCCTGATACAGGCGGTACCTGTCCAGGTCCTGAGGCTCGAGAGCTGTGGCGGAAGAATCTCGCCACCCTTTTCTTGAGATCTCCCACCACTCTGACTTAATGCTACAAAGGCCCAAGCAATGTACCTGGCTCTGAAGAAGTCCTCAAGGAGATTGTTTATCTCCGCTTCTTCCAGGAGAGACGAAGATGAGCTTCCAGTAGGCTCTTCCCATCCGGGGGGTCTCTGTAACAATCAGAGAAAACAAAATTAGACAGTGATCGGAGAAACTCCAACTCAACAACGGAAACTGTGAAGAAATGGCTTCCCTCCTTAAAAACAACTGTCTATTCTAGACTGCAGCTACCCCTTAATAGTGTGAACCCCGCGGGTCCTGGGTGTGTGCCGGATGTGGACATCCACCAGGCGAGCCTCACTAGCTATGCTATTAAGAGCGACGCTATCATAAGTCAGCTGTCTCTGGAACCTCCCCTATCCTGGGACCTCGTGGACAGCATTGAAGTCCCCTCCAAGACCACCTGCCGATCTTGTAAAAAGGTAGGCTTGATCCTCATAAGAGACACTTCCTGTCCCACTTGGACTGGGACCATAAATGTTAATAGACGAAGTTCTTGTCCTTCATGAGGACATCCAGGATCAGGCACCTCCCATTTTAACTCAATAACACCGTCGGCATTCTACGGTGCGGTAAAAGGACCGCCACTTCCGCTATACGGCTGGCCGCAAGAGACCAATAGGAAGGCCCGTGTCTCCATTCCCTCTTGCTTAAACACGGCCGCCAAATCTGGCAGCCTTGTCTCCTGCAAAAATAAAAAGTGCGGCTTCAACACGGCCCGAGAAAATCAAAGGCCGCAAATCTAGCCGCTCATCAGACTTAATGCTGGCGATAATAATGGACGCCAGCGTCAACGGAGTGGGTGCCGCCATCATGAGTGATTGAGTTAGACGGCTTTTTTCTTACTAACTCCCTTCCCTCTACTGTCCTCTGAGGAGATTCCCTTTTCCTTTTCCCTTCAGAATTGGGGCAACTTCTTTTTTAACGAAATGAGGTGTCCATGTATTACTGGCCCCCAAGGGACCACCCGGACCACCCTTCTCCTGTCCTGTTCCTGACTCTGAGTCCGTCTCCCACTCTGAGGACCCAGCATCCCCAGAGGATAGAGACTCGGGCCCCCTGCAGAGCTGCTCCGCCGCCACCCCCAGAACCCCACCCTCAGCCTCCCTCCGTGGAGGCGATCTCATCGAGGTGGAGGAACTGGTTGAAAGCTCAACCAGAGGGGAGGAAGTTTTCCCTTCCTTAGGTACCTTAGATAAGCCGCGTTTTTTCTTTTTGCTTGCGCTTATTTCTAGCCAAATCCTGTACATCCTCCAACTCTCATAATGGGAGGACGTGGAGGACATGGCCCTTTCTCGCGCTCCATCCTCCTGACCTCTCATCAACTCATCATCCCTCAGGGCTCAGTAGCAAGACCAGCCTCTGAGGAAGGACAGGGTCACCCCAGCAACCTGAGGCTTCCCCAGTTCTCTCCTTTTTGTCTAGCTTCAAGCGCCCATGAGAAGGCGATTCTTCTTGCTTTTTTCACAGGCCCCTCAGCTCCTCCACCTCTGCTGGTACCTTCCCCAGCAGAGAAGCAACCTCATGGCTCTCCTCCACTGGGGTCACAACGCCATTGGCAAAGGAGCGAGGACAACGGCTGAAAGGGTGTCCGAGCTCACCACACAGGTTACACCTAATGTCCTTACCGGATGCAGCGAGATGACCTAGCCCACCACACAAAGCGCACTTCTGCACTGGCAGCTGGCGCTAAAGTGTTGTGGGGTCACACCGACCTGTGACAGACCTTCGGTGCCCCTGGTAGAAAAGAAAATCGGATTCTGTCCCGCCCAAGAAAGGCTGAAGAAGGAATGTGGGCGACTGTGCCGCCTGAACACTTCAACTTAATCATGAAGGTCCAGGCCCCAGACCAAATGCCAAATTCATCGCGGTTTTTTTTTTCTAGAGTGGACCTGTACAACCTCACCATAACGACTGAGCCAAGTCATGATGTCATGCAAGAAAGTGACTCGTTACGGGTCAAAACGGTCACTTTCTTGACGTGTGTTTTGGCGAGCATGCTTGACAAGCAAAGTTCGCATTGCGGCTCGTCTTTGCCAGCTCATAATTCGACCAGAAGAGTCTAAGCCTCGGCCGAACAAGTGACATCGAACTCCGGAGTGCCATAAGGATGTATCAGGGCAAAGATGTCACTAGCCCGGAAGTTCATCTTCAGGGGAGCTCCACCACCCTTGACCTGGTGGGCATGCGTCACTGCCCCCCAGCGAAGAAGAAACCATTCCTACGGGCAGCTCCGGGCCAGTTGTGGGTAAAGACCTACAGTCTCTCCCCCCCTTTTCTCTTGGAAGGCTGCCAGGCCATGCCTGTCTGTCCAGAAGGACAGATCAACCTCTCTCCCCTCTACATTGAGACTTTTCCCCTCTGCCTGAGAGCTCACAGAAGACGCCTTTGCAAACGCTGTTCCCAGAGCCAGGGAGACAAGGAGTTAACCCCACTTGCCCCAGCGGTGACAATCCATAGCTCCTTATGGGAGAGGCCCCAACTGTGGGTGCAGATGGACCAGCACTCACACCAGGATCCCCCTCAGCGCCATTCACACCCCCCCACATTCACCACACTATGTACATTACCGCCTCGCTTCCGCATCACTCACACCAGCTGGGCCAGGAGGACCTGGGGTTGCCTCGGGTCATGGACACTGGGGGTAGAGCAACCCTCATAGCTGATACAGCCTGAGAAGGAGGCAGCTCCAACCCCGATCTTACTGTGCCCTCTGCTCATTGGCATTAACCCCTTGTTGTCCGCAGTTTTCTAAGGTTTGGAGCATCGCTGCTCACTAGATGCAAGAGGCCTCCTGTCTTATTAACTCCGGACAGTAGTCTCTTTGTGCCCTCCCGGGTCAGAGAGCAATACAGAATAATATTTCCTGTGCCTTTGCAACGGCCTGCACAGGATGATTGGGAGGCGCTGCCCCCACAGCCCCAGCAGCCCCATCACACTGCCGCTGCTCACCGGAGCAAGCAACAGCCACAGCGCTAGGGGCCACAGGAGCCACACCCACTGCTATGGCACTGGGCCACCCCCCCTCCACATAGGGGCACGAGCACAGTACCAGGACTGCTGGATCGCCTCACTGTCCGGCCTTCGGCCGAATTTGCCTTCCCTGCACCATCCTTGCTACTACAAACCAAGGCTGGGGACTCTGCGCCATGATGGAACGTGGCTTTGCAATCTCCCGCACCCTGGCACCGAGTCCACTGCAGGATTGTGCTGGGCTGGGTAACGGGGCCTACACGACAGGCTGGCACTGCTGCCCGCCCGGAGGGAACAGGGAGGGGACGAAACACCAAGATTCACCTCCTGAGACGCTTGGTTTCTGGGTCTGTCTTCTTCTCTCTTAGGTCGCATCGGCATATCATCGCGAAGGAGAAGTTCTGGAGGTGAACTGGGGACTCGAGCGACGGATCTGAGCCATTAGCGCCCCCCCCTGGCCGCTGTCATCACTTTCCTCCTCCAGGTTGGCAGAGCCGCAGCCTGATGGAAATGGCGCTTGTCTGCAGGCGCCTGTCGTGCGGGCCTGCTGGTGTTGGTGCAGGCCACCAGACGGACACGGCAGGTCCCTCATCCTCCTCATCATCGCATCGCCTTCATCCGCCCTGGATCTGAAGCCCTTCTGCTTTCTCAGCTTTCCTGGCGCATATCATCAAACCGGGCGTCATTCTCCAGCTTTCACGGAAACGGACCGCTGTGCTCGCGGAATAGATGTCGCTTCTCCTGACGAGCGGTGACCTCGGCTTTAAGTCTGTCTATGGTGGTAAGTAGATCAGACTTTTCTTTCTCTGCGTAGCCACCCCCGCAGGGCCACGGTCTCCCGTATCTCCTCCTGGAGCCTCCTAAGCGCTTTTTCCAGCTTCCTGTACATACGGAGGTGCTCAGCAATCCGGGAGCCATAGATGGAAGCAGACTCCCGGGCCTAAGATCACCCATGCTTTTTCAACACCCTCCGTGAGCACCCAGCTTTTTTCAGTCGAACCACCAGTCCGCACAGTCACTCAGCTTTCCAGGAGGAGCACTTAGGCTGATGTACTTGCCTTGATCTTCTGTGGACCGGAGACCTTGCGGCTTCCCTGGGGCTTGGGGGTGGCAGCCGAAGGTCACATCGCTGCGTCCTGGCTCCGGGCAGATCTTCTCACCCCCTCGATTTGGCGGGGGTAAATGGCTTCTCCTGCCCCCCGGGCCTGTCGGGAGACAGGAGCCTGGGACTTTCACTGCAGGATTCATCCCACAGAACCCACTCCCTCCCTGGGGAGGAGAGAGCAGGCCTGGGTGGATGGGTTGTCCCGGTGGTGCAGGAGCTCAGCAGCACACAACCACACCCTCCAAACAGCTCACAGCAGAAGAGATGCAACTCACTATTCTGCTGTCTGGTTTGCAGTCATGTGGTACATAATGACATTACGTATCCTGTTGTACTGATTCCTGAGTTACATCCTGTATTATACTCCAGAGCTGCACTCACTATTCTGCTGCTGGTGCAGTCACTGTTCATACATGACATTACTTATCCTGTACTGATCCTGAGTTACGTCCGTATATACTCCAGAGCTGCACTCAATATTCTGACTGCTGGTGCAGTCACTGTCATACATGACATACTTATCCTGTACGATCCTGAGTTACATCCTGTATTATACCCCAGAGCTGCACTCACTATTCTGCTGCTGTGGTCAGTCACTATGTACATACATGACATACTTATCCTGTAATGATCCTGAGTTCATACCTGTATTATACTCCAGAGCTGCGCTCACTATTCTGCTGCTGGTGCAGTCACTGTGTACATACATAACATTACTATCCTGTACTGATCCTAGTACAATCCTGTATTATACTCCAGAGCTGCATCACTATTCTGCTGCTGGTGCAGTACTGTGTACATACATGACATTACTTATCCTGTAGATCCTGAGTTACATCCTGTATATACCCAGAGCTGCTGCACTCACTATATTGCCTGCTGGTCGTCACTGGTACATACATGACATTACTTATCTGTACTGATCCGAGTTACATCCTGCATGATACCCAGAGCTGCACTCACTATGTCTGCTGGTGCAGTCACTGTGTACCTACATGAATTACTTATCCTGTACTGTTCCGAGTTACATCCTGATATACCCCAGAGCTGCACTCACTATTCTGCTGCTGGGCAGTCACTGTGTACCTACAATGACATACTTATCCACCTGTCACTGATTATGAGTACATACTACTGCCTCCTATATACCAAGAATATAAATGCTATAATATTCCCCTATGTACAAGAATATAAAACTACTCTAATACTGCCCCCTATGTAGGCATATAACTACTATATACTGCCCCCTATGTCCAGGGAATAGAACTCCTCTATTACGGCCTCCTAGTACAAGAATAACTCTATAATACTGCACCTATGTACAAGAATATAACTATATAATACTGCCACGATGTACAAGAATATAATACTATAATACCGCCCCCCTATTGACTAACTATAACTACATAATACTGCCCCTATGACAAGATATAACTACTATAATAATGCCCCTTAGTACAAGAATATAACTATTAGTAATACGCCCCCCTATTTACTAAAAGATAATATATAATATGCCCCTAGTACAAGAATTAACTACTGGAATCTTGCCCCATAGTACAAGAATATAACTACTCTAATAACGCCCCCCTATCTTTACTAAGACTATAAACTACTATAATAGTGCCCCTATGATACAGGAATCTAAAATACATCATACTGTCCCTAGGTACAAGAATATAAACTTACTATATATGACACCATATGATACAAGAATATAACTACTAACTACCGCCCCTTCTTTACTAGACTTAACTACTATAATACTGCCCCCTATGTACAAGAAATAAACTACTATAATACTCCCCCCTATATAAAGAATAAACTGACGCCAATACTGCCCTATGTACAAAGAATATATCCTTACTATAATACGCCCCTATGTACAAGACTATAAATAAATAATACTGCCCCCTTGTACAAGGATATAACTCTAACTCTAATACTGACCCCTAGGTACAAGAATATAACTACTATAATACTGCCCCTATGTACAAGAATAAACTCCTATCCGGCGGCCCCTATGGACAAGAATCTAATTACTATAATTACATGCCCTATGTACAAGACTCTATAACTACTTCATACTGCCCCTTATGTCAGGAATATAAAACTAAAACGCCCCCTATGTCAGGAAATAACGACTTATAATACTGCCCTATGTCAAGAATAAACTACATCATACTGTCCCCTATGACGGAATAGAATACATAATACTGCCCCTAGTTACAAGAATATAACTACTATATATGCCCCCTATTACAGAATATAACTATTATAATAAGGACCCTATGTACAGGGAATTAATACTTAATAATGCCTATGTCCAAGAATATAAACTAATATATACTGCCCATTGTACAGGACTATAATGCTATAATACTGCCCCTATGTACAAGAATATAAATATATAATATGCCCACTAGTACCATGAATATAACTAACTCTTAATAACTGCCTCATTGTACAAGGAATAGAACTACTATATAATGCCCCATGTACGGAGGAATATATACTATAAATACTGCCCCTAGACGAGAATTAACTACTATAATATGCCCTATGTACAGGAATATAACTCTATAATACTGCCCCTAGTCAAGAATTAGAACTACTATAATACTGCCTCTAGTACGGGTTTAACTAAATAACCCTTGCACAAATATAACTATAACTGCCCCATATGTACAAGGAATATAATACTATAATACGCCCCACTTGTTACAGAATTTAACCTACTATAATAATGCCCCCATGCTAGCGTTATAACAACAATTACGCTCCTGTTCAGGAATAGATACTATAATACTCTCTATGTACAGAAACTTTATTTAACTACTATAATACTGCCCCCTAGTCAAGCAGAATATAACTGACATTAATACTTGCCCCTTATGTACAGAATTATACTACTTATAATACTGCCCCTAGTCGGGCGAACTAAAATACTATAATAGCTGCCACCAAGATGAAGGAATATATCTACTATATACTGCCCCCTATGTGCAAGCAATACACCTACTATAATACTGACATCCCTATGTCAAGCATAGATAACTATCATAATACTGCCCTAGGTACAACAAGAATATAACTATTACATACTGCCTCCCTATGTACAAGAATATACTATTAATACTGCCCCTATGTACAAGAATATAACTCCTAATACTGCCCCTATGTCGGAATATATCTATATATACTGCCCCCTATGTACAGAATAACTAAATAATACTGCCCCCTTGTACAAGAATGATACTACTATAATGACGCCCCCTAAGTAAAGAATGATAAACTACGATAATACGCCCATTTACAATATAACTACTATAATACTGCCCTATGTACAGATAATATAACTTACTATAATACTTGCCCCTATGTACAAGAATAAACTACTATATATGCCCCCTATGTACAAGATATAAACTACTAATACGCCCCCTAGTTCAGGAATATAACTACTATAACGAGACGGCCCCTATGTACAAGAATATATCTAGCTATAATACTGCCCCCTATGTAAGAATAAACTACAAATACTGCCTATGTACAGGGACTAAAAATACATAAATACTGCCCCTATGTACAAGAATATAACTACTATAATACATGCCCTATGTACAGGACATAACTTACTAAATACTGCCCCCTATGTACAGGAATATAACTACCTATAATACTGCCCCCTATTGTACAAGGATATAATACTATATACTGCCCCTAGACAAGAATAAACTATAATTACTGCCCTATGTACAGGGAATATAACTACTATCATACTGCCCCTATGTACGGAATATAACTATCAATACTGCCCACTAGTACAGAAATGAAACTACATAATATGCCCCATGATACAGAATAAATAAATCGCTGCCTGCACTGGTGCTATAGAAGCTATAAACTGCCACCCTGTCAAAATATACTACTAATGCACCTACTGTACAGGAATATAACTATATAATTACCATGTCGCTCCTACTATATCGGCCTTTACAAAGAATAACTACTACATACTGCTCCCTATGTCGGGATATAAACTACTATAATATGCCTCCCTATGATAGGAATATAACTACTAAATACTGCCCCTATGTCGATATAACAATAATAGATTGTACAGGATATACTATAATACCCCTATGTACAAGAATATAACTATATATATAGTGCCCATGTACGGAATTATAAACTAAATAATATGCCCCTATGTACAGAATATAACTACTAATATACTGCCCCCATCGGTCAGGAATAAAACTACTATAGATACTGCACCTATGGACAAGATATAACTCGATACTACTGCACCTTATGTACGGGAAGTATAACTACTATAATACTGCCCCCTAGTACGGAATATTAACTACTACATATGCCATGTAAAAGAAATAACTTACTATAATACGCAGCCTATGTACGGGACATATCACTAATATAATAATGCCCCCTAGGTACAAGATATAACTGCTATAATACTTGTCCTATGTACAAGAATATAAATCTTAATACTGCCCCCTTATGTCAATGAATATACATACTATAATCCTGCCCCCTATGGGCCAAGAAGATAACTATGATAATACTGCCCCTAGGACAGGAAGATAAACTATATAATACTGCCAATAGTGTACAAGAATATAATACTAAATACTGCCTCTGTACAGGAAATTAAATGCTATAATACTGCCCCTATGTCCAAAAATTATAACTACTAAATGACTGCCCTTGTACATGGAATATACGACTATAATACTGCCTCCTAGTACGGGAAAATATAACTACTATAATTACGCCCATATGTACAGGATATAACTGCTTAATAATGACCCCTCTTGGACAAGAATATAACTACATACATTACTGCCAATATTACAGGAATATAACACTACATATGCCCTATGTACAAGAATATAACTACATGATACTGTTCTAGTAACGGAAAGAAATACATAATACGGCCCCTAGTACAGGAAATATAATGCTATAATACTGCCCCCATGTACCAGGATGTAACTCAGGATCAGTACAGGATAAGTAATGTCATGTATGTACACAGTGACTGCACCAGCAGCAGAATAGTGAGTGCAGCTCTGGGGTATAATACAGGATGTAACTCAGGATCAGTACAGGATAAGTAATGTCATGTATGTACACAGTGACTGCACCAGCAGCAGAATAGTGAGTGCAGCTTCCTCCATGACATTGTGTATTCTGTAGGCAGAGCGGTGAGTGACACGGTATTTATCATGCACGGTTGGCTCCTAATTTCCTTGTCAGGCAGAAATGTGATTGATATTAGGAATCTCTCGGCACAATGGTCGGGGGAGAGCCGCTGCGCCCCTGCAGACATATTGTACAATCAGGACACAGAGCTGGAATTTAAATAATTTTGCACATCTCCTGAGAGACGAGGCCATTAAAGTGTCAGTCTCCTGCACCGGGGCTGCGGATAATACACGGGATACGCCGGGAATACGAGGGGTTAATCCTAGTTGGATCCTAACATCAAATAAGCTGAAAAATAACTTATGGCCACAATTAAATGGACGGTTTTAGTGTTAAGTAGAGATGAGCGAGCACTAAAATGCTCGGGTACTCGTTATTTGAGACAAACTTTTCCCGATGCTCGAGTGCTCGTTTCGAGTAACGAGCCCCATTGAAGTCAATGGGAGACTCGAGCATTTTTCAAGGGGACCAAGGCTCTGCACAGGGAAGCTTGGCCAAACACCTGGAAACCTCAGAAAATGATGGAAACACCACGGAAATGGACAGGAAACAGCAGGGGCAGCATGCATGGATGCCTCTGAGGCTGCTTAATCGCACCATTATGCCAAAATTATGGGCAACAGCATGGCCATGACAGAGTGACAGAATGAAGCTAGATAGCATGTAAAACATCCAATGCCCCACCACTGCCTCTTCAACTGTTCGCTATAGGACGCGCCTCCGTCTCAAGCAGTGTTCAATGGGCATATCAACCCGCTTTGGTCTGTCACCTCATCATCCTCCAGACCTCCGTCGGCTCCCTCCCCCTCGGCTTCTGCCCTACACAACTGCAGCACGGAGGACAAACCGTGGCTCCTCATCGTCCACCCCTCCTTTTCCAACCCATTCGCCACTACGTCAAAGAAGGTCATCACACCCACAGACTGGCGACTGTTGGAACAACCTGGGCATCGGAAACTTGCTCCACAACAACCGGACAATGGTATTTGTGAGGTGGGAAGGTCCAAAAACAGTCCCTCACAGAGTAAGGATGCCGTTCACATGGCAATTTTGGTGGGAGGGGGCAGACTGGGGGGAAGTAGGCTGAGGTGTGCAGGGCTGGATGAGTGCCGAGTTAGTGACATGGGGGTGACTGCGTTGAAGACTGACTGTGGCAACAATGGCTAGAAGCATTGGCCCATCCACACATCAACTGTTTTCCGCACTGTGTCGGCCCAACATTGCTCTACCCACGAGGCCCAGTACTTCAGACGATTAACCCTAGGGAGTTTAGCTCTGCGGCGTTCGCCCTGCTCCCCTCATAGCAAGTGGTGTCTCACCCCCCCCTGGACCACGGCCTTGACCCCTACGTAGGTGGACGCCCACTCCAAGCCCCAGCGTCCTCTACCCCGACCCCCGGGGGAAAGAGTGGGCAAAATTAAAGTGTACCACTTCAAATTTTTTTGGGTGGGGTTTTGGGGAAACAAAACGATGCTAAGCTAGTGCTTGGCCTAAGTTTCTAACCTCACTGGCAGCACCACCTGGAATTTTGTAGGCTTGGCTGAATGAACTTTGAGTGTAAGAGAAAAAAATGGAAAAAAAAGAAATCAGCAGACTCTGCCTACTTCTAATCAAAACCCCTAATAAAAGTTGGTCCACACGTTGGGTGTTTGAGGGGGATATTGGCGGCACTAAGAGCTAACCCAACGGTCGGCAGGGCTCCCGGCAAATTCGCTCACAACTGGTACTACTCAAAGGAGCGAGGCAAGAAAGCCCCAGCCACACGCAAATAAAAATAAAAAAGTATAACGGTTCTTGTAGCCCTACAGAAGGCGGTTGGGTTCTTTTGAATCCCTCCACTCCTGCTAACAGTACGCTAATCGAACACCCTACAAGACTCGTTCCCCTGACCAGCCCGCAGCTCGCTCACAAGCAGCCAAACAATGAGCCGAGCATCGTCGCCAGCGGCGTATTATATCCCAGGGGTCCCTGATCGGCACCAACCATCTTCTATCGACGTGGAGGGCCACGTCATGCTGGGTTGATTTCCAGAGTCGCCGGGAGTGGAGGGGCTCTGTTTTCTGGCCTCCAAAAATCAAAACTGGGAGAGCCCATGTCCTCGAGCGCGAAGGATGCGGCCGAGCACCGAGCAGGTTACTATTACGCCTAAGGCTCAAACCACATCAAGCCTCGGACGAGTATGTTCAGTCATCTCTAGGTGGTAAAAGCATAAAGACTTTGCTCCCCCTGTTTTAAGTTTGGGGTGTCAGGGCAAGTGGATCGAAGAGAGGATATCATGTTCAAGGGAAGAAGGAATAATCACCGGCCTCATTTTCCATGAGGGCCGGTGCTGGAACGCTTGGTGTGCAGTTTGGGAGGACAGCCCGAAGAAGGATGCACCGGTGTGGAGGTTTGTCCACGGGGTCTAGAGGTCTTGGGTCTTTCTTTCTCCATTTCCCGGTAGCGGCGGGCGGGGCCCTATGAACAACACTTACGGCACGACGCCAAAAAAACGGGAAGTTTTTGTCTTGGGAACCAACTTTACTCCGCCCCCCCCCCTTCCTCCCCCCCCAAAAAAGTTGTTAACCGGTTGTCCACGATCCCCCCCCCCCACAATTGGGCTCAGCGGACTAAAGGATCAAGCCCCCTGACCCAGAACTATAACAGTAATCATCCTAGGGGGGGGGCGAGGGTCGCGTCCGGGCTCCCCAAAGGAGGACAAAGGCCGACACCAAGGTAACCCTGCCACAATGTAACCAGGGACAAGAGATCCATCATCGGTCAAAGTACCAAGGGAATCCGGCACCGGGAACCGGCAGGATTGTCATATTGTACCATATTCCTAACAAGGGCGAGACGATAGCTCCCGTGGGCACGAGGAAGAGAGTCCTCACACTGCTGGGCTCGGGTGGGCGCCTCTGTCCCGCCTCTACTCTCATGGACTGATGAGTGCTAGGAACAAAAGAGACGCTTACAATTTTGCCGAGAGCACAGCAGTGTGAAGGACACCACACCCAGTACAAGCTGGAATATAATCCATACTCACAGTCCTTGCCTGCACAAAAACACACAATCAAATGCCTGCTTAACATCTCTCAGGGAGAGGAAATAACTCTGCTGCAACACACACAGAAGCACACAGCAGAGGTTAGGAAACAAACCCAGTACAGCCGGAAGATATAAATCCGCATATTCACAGTCCTTCCTGCTGCTACTAACAACACCACAAAGGACTGATATCCATCGCTCCAGGGACATATAAACAGATGCAAAAACAAAGAGCAACAGCAGTGTTGAGGACCCACCTCCCAGTACAATCTTAAATATCAAGGTCTGCTCTATTAACAACACCCACAAAATCGCATTACAACAGGGAGCCAAACAGGATCGACACTTTATTGCGGAAAGCACAGAGCACAGCAGTGTGAGGACACGTCCCAGTACAATCCTGGAAAATAAATCCATTTATCACATCTCTCCAGGGACAATGCATAACACTGGCTGCAGAGAGCACAGAGCACAGCAGTGTGCGGGCTGATTTCAATTCGACAGGGGACAACACAGAACACTGGCTCCAGATAGCACAGAGCACAGCAGTGTTAGGTCTTGGAACACATCTCTCCAAGAGCAATACTACCACTGGCTTCAGAGAGCAGCAAGCCAGCATGGTGAGTCTATTACACACTCCGGGACAGTAACATAACTGGACTGCAGAGAACAGAGCACCGCAGTGTTGATTCTGATGTACACAGCTCCCAGGTAATCATCCCTGGCTGCAAGAAAGCACAGAGCCCAGCAGTGGAGGTCTGCTGACACATCTCGCAGGGACAATTACATAACACTGGCTGCTAGAGCACAGGAGAAAGCAGGGAAGTCCTGATTCCCATCTCTCCAGGGACAGTAATAACACTGGCTGCAAGAACCAGAGCACAGAATGTGAGGTCTGATTACACATCTCTCCGGGACAGTACATACACTGGCTGCAGAAGAACAGAGCACAGCAGTGGGAGGTCTGATACACACATCTCCAGACAATATAGAACACTGGCTGCAGCGAGCACAGCGCACATCAGTGTGAGGGCTGTACATACACATCTCTCCAGGGACATACATAACACTGGAGCAGAGGGCACCAGAGCCCCGCATTGTGAGGTCTGATTACAACATCTCTCCAGGGCGATACGAACAGTGGCTACATATGGCACAGATAACCGCAGTGTGAGTCTGATCCATCTCTCCGGGACGATCAGAACACTGCTGGCGAGGGCACAAGCAACGCAGTGGTGATGTCTGATTACACATCTTCTACCGGGGACAATATTACCTGGCTGCATAGAGCACAGAGCACAGCAGTCGAGTATGATTACACATCGCTCCAGGGACAATTATAACAATGCTGCAGAGAGCACAGAGCACATCCTTGTGAGGTCGCTTAACATCTCTCCAGGGAATACATAACAATATCAGGAGGGCACAGAGCACAGCAGTGTGAGGTCTGATGAAAATCGTCTCCAGGGACGATCCATAACACTGGCTGCGATGGCACGAGACAAGAATGGTGAGTTGCTGATGACACATCTCTCAGTGTACGATACATAACAATGGCTGCAGAGGGCCAGAGCACAGTAGTGGGAGTCTGATTACAAAAAGCTCTCCGGGACCATACATAACACTGGCCTGCAGAGAGCACAGAGCACAGCATGGGAGGTTCCTGATTACACATCTCTCCATTTACAATACCTAACCTGCGCAGAGAGCACAGAGCACAGCAGTGTGCGTCTGATTCACACCCTCCAGGGACATACCTAACAATGCTGCAGTCTGTATGGTCTCACGCTGCTTACAGGTTCCCCTGTAGTGTGATTTCCTGTGGTTGTGCCCCTTCTGGAGGAGTACCCATGGGCACTCTTTCCTCTCGGATTTCCCAGAGGAAATGATCACGCTGTGTAATAATTCTCCTCCTTACACCTTAGAGGGATGTTTTTTCCTCGGGTGAGGCAATTAGCAGCGGGATGATAACGCTTCCCCGCTCCTTCGCCGCTGTGCCGCCGCTCCGCTTTAGATACCGGTGTTAAAAGTGATGGGTGAGGTCAGAGCTGACCCGTAGCGGAGGAGATTTAAAGGGACCGAGCACTGTTTTCCGTTAGATGGCGAAGCTCCGGAGTCTCCTGGACTGAGCGTGCACAGCACGATTTTATACTTCGGCTTCCCGATTTATTAACCTCAGAAAAGACGTCCAGGGACCGCGCCGCACGCGGACCAAATCTGTGGAAATTTCGGATTTCTCCGCAAAGAGAAGCTGTTGTTTTACCTCCAGGGATTCGGATAATTTTATTCCTCTTGTTAGGGGGAATTGGGTAGGGGATTTAGAGGGGAGCCGAGCGCTCTCGCGCAACCCGGAGCCGAGAGGCAACGTGCCATGTGTTTCATCTCACCCTTCCAGGATATCGGAAATTTACGGAATCGGTGAAATAGAAACTTCGAGCCGTCATCACCACCACTTCATATGTGTTGGGGGTTGTTTGTTACTACACAGGAGTAAAATTGGAAAAGAAGGGAGCTCCTTTGGGGTATATCTGTTAACACCCGCGTGGTGAGCGGTGTTGCTACGGAGGTGTCATGGCTCGTGGCGTCCTATCTTCACCTGCTTTCACTTTCCCCGCGATACGGACTGTTCTCTCCGCTTCGGATGAGACTCTTCTATTTTTATGTTTTTGCCGGCTTGTGTCCCGTTTCTAATGGAGCGAAAACTCTCCAGCCGACACCAATTAAAGCGTGGCACGTTCCCTCCCCCCACCGCTTAGCGGCATCCTGCTGTCCTGCTGGCACCGCGCACGCAGGCGCCATTGGGTTACTTTCGCGACAAAACATCGTTTGATTCAATTAAATGGGTGGAGCAATTTCTTTCCTTCATTCTCTCAGTGTGAAACTGCAAAGGGGATGAAAAATCTCTCGGACCCTCTAGTGCCAACCCGGATAGTTTAACTCGCGTCAGAAACCCTCCATAGGTGACTACCAGCGTCATAACCTCCTATGGGACACCTTCAGAACACCTATATTTTACTACTGCTCCATAACCTCCTATAGGTGACTACACTCCAGACCTCCTATAGGTGACTACTGCTACTAACCTCCGATAGGGACTACTCTACAACATACCCTCCTATAGGTGACTACTGCTACAGAAACGCCTATAAAGGTGACTACTGCTACAGAACCCTCCAGAGGTGACTAACGGCTCCATAACCTCCTATAATGTGACTACAGCGCCAGAACCCTATAGTGACTACACAGCGCCATAACCTCCGAAGGGGACGGACGGCTACATAACCTCCTAGAGGTGACTACAAGCGCCAGACCTTCCTATAGGTGCACTACGGGCGACAAATAACCTCCGATAGGTGACTACAAAGCGACATAACCTCCTATAGGGACTACGGCTCCATAACCAATCCCTATAGGGGACTACGCATCACCACCGTCCTGATAGTGAATACAGCATCATAACCTCCACCGTTGACTACGCGCCCATAACCTCCTAGATGTTACTCATCAAATCATACCGCAAGATAAGGTGACTACTGATATGAACAGCTTTATAAACTCCCGTGGAGGACACTCTCATAGCATTCAATAGGTGACTTCCAATAGACATCATTGCAGTCTCAAGGAGGGGACTCATGGAACACAGCTTCATACTTTACCTATCGGTGACTTCTGGTAGGCTTGCAGGCATATCCGCCATGTAGGTGACGTCTAAACGACTAATATGACATCATCCTCGCCCATCGCTCCCTATAACTGACTACGTATACCGTATGATAGTGTCCGATAGGTGACTAAGGTATTAACAGCAACCACCACCCCCATCTTTTATGCCTTACATATCTGAGCCGCTGCGGAAAGGAGATGGTATTTGCCCCAGGGGGTACGATAGCTAATGGATTAGATGGAAATCGAGCGACAGATAAGAGCCAGGTTCTGTAGTTTCACCGAACATAACCGATGTGACGGGAAGATGAATTCGTAGCTTTAAAGAACATATGGTAAAGAAGAAAAACGGGGACCAACGCTGGCACTAAGCTACAATACTCCATTCTCACTTTACGCTACGTAGACAGCTGCAGCCCGGTGCGCTAAGCAGGGGTTTTATTACCTACTTGTCCTGTGGAGGAAATGGTTTGGTTGGTGGCCAAGGGATGCTAGCGAGACAGTGGATAGGAGTAGCTACTGGTACAGATAAGTTCGGTCCTAGGCAGCATTAAAACTCTAGGACCTTGAATGATGGCCCCAGCCTGTGCACTGATCACATGCTCAGTCATACAACTACATGGAGGAAGACTCCATACTTCCCCAGGGATGGGTTGTATCAGGAGTCGGTGGGTTTAAGTTTAAATTCACATTGTGTATGGGGTTAGGTGTACTTCACAAAGAATGACAGAGCTCAGCCCAGAGTCCACACATCTATATATACAGGGGCAACCTTGGGGCCAGGGAAGGGTTAGTCTGCAGGTAGTGGGCAACATGAAGGAAAGTAGAATGAAAAAACAATAAAAAAAATCAGTATTGAATCAAGACCCTCCGGTTAGGGAGGGTGTTCTAAGGAGATGGCTGCACACGGTAATATACCCATTATGTAAACAGACGGGGAGGCTGCCTGTGTTCATCTATTCCTTGTAGGGGGTTTGGGGAGTGGGACGGGTTTATTAACAACATCGTGGGAGGTAGTAGGTGACGGAGGAGGCAAGGGTCCCGTGCTCCTGTGCTGTTCACCGCTGGTCTCCCCTTCTCCCCCTGCCGTGCTATGCAACGAGATCTCTGTACACCATTTTAGACTGATGCCAGGCCGAATTGGCTGGGGCGATGGGCCCTCATTGCTCGGCCTCACGGCCCGGAGCGATGTCAGACAACCAGAAGTCCCGCCCACTTCAGGCAGAAGCTGAGAGGATTTTTACGGATGGAATGAAGTATCTAGGCTTGATCTCAGAATGGAAGAAGCCAGAGCTGATATGGGATCGGGGGAATTGTGTCACAGGCTTTCTCGCCAGACTGGGCTGCAAACTTTTTCTGTCAATCCCTTTACAGTTTATACGTGTAGTGACCAATCAGAATGTTTCTAGGTGCTGAGATAACGATGATGGACCGCGCTAAACCCTGCCTCTGCCACCACTAAACTTGTCTCATCTCACGTAAAATCTGACTCCTCTCTGCTCATTGTCACATAACTTCGGGGGAGATTTGTTTTCTATAGGTAATTGGTGAAATTTCACATAAAGGAGGGAGGTCTAGAAAGGACATTTCTTCTCCCATCTGAGGGGGTGGGAGTTAATGGAGTAAAACCTGCTGACAGGTTCCCTTTATATCTGGAGATGCCATGAAAGACAACTGACCTAAAGACGATATTTGCGAGGAGAATAATATCCTGTTAAGACTGTGTACCAATGGTAAAAGTATCCACAGAGAGAAGAACAAAAACCCTCATCCAGGTCGGTAATGAAATGATAACACGGCACAGAGAAGGGGCCTCATCTCTAAAATACAAGTAAAGCCCGGGAGCCTCCGCCTCCGAAAGGTAATTACCCAGCGTCCCGCATACTGTGATTTCCCGACAAGCGATGGACGAGAGATGAACAGGATTTTTAGATCTTAACTTTTCACAAGTATTCGCTCGCCATTGTTTATTAATCATACCTCATGCATAATCTTCGTAATACCAAACAGGGTCTGGGTATATTCCTGGGGAAGCAAAAAGGCAGAAGGGTCAGAACACAGAGAAGTAAACTAAAGGGAACCTGTCAGCTGGTGTGACCATACGAACAGACTGTCAGCCCAGTTTTCTGTATTGTCCCGGGAGAGAGGGGTAATCATACCTCACATCGGCTGGGAGCTGTGCTCTCGGCGCCAGTGTTATGTATTTGTCCCATGGATAGATGTGTAATCAGACCTCACCGGCTGTGCTCTGTTTGGCTCTCGCACCAGCCATTGTTATGTATTGTCGCCTGTAGAGCGGTGTAATCAGAACCTCACCTGCTGGCTCTGTGCCTCTCTGCAGCCATGTTAGGCTTGTCCCTGGAGAGATTGTGGAATCAACCTCACACGGACGGCTCTGTGCTCTCTTCAGCCTGTGTTTTATTGTCCCGGAAGAGATTGTAATCAGAACATCACGAACAAAACTGCTGTGCTCTGTGCTCTCTGCAGACAGGGGGATTACTGTCCCTGGATAGATGTGTAATCAGACCTCCACTGCTGTGCTCGGTTCTCTCTTCCCCAGTGTATGTATGGTGCCCGGGAGAGATGTGTAATCAGACCTCACCTCGCTGTTGCCTGTGCTCGCCTTGCAGCCATGTTATGTATGCCATGGAGAGTGTTAAATCATACCTCAACACACTCTGTCCCTGTACTCTCGCTCCAAGTGTTATGGATGTCCCTGGAGAGAGGTGGAATTCAGACCTCACACTGCTGTGCTCTGTTCTCCCTGGCGCCAGTGTTATGTGATTGGCCCTGAAGATGTGTAGTGACCTCCACTGCTGTCTCTGTGCTCGCGGCGCCATGTATTTATTGGCACCGTAGAGATGTTAACAACCTCACACTGCTGTGCTCTGGGTGCTCCTGCAGCAGTGTTATGTATTGTCCCGGAGAATTTGTAATCAGCTCTCACGGCGGTGCTCTGTGCTCTCTGCAGCCAGGGATGTTTGGGTCCCGGGAAGATGTGTAATCAGACCCGCCACGGCGGGCTCTGTCGCTCCCTGCACCGGTGGTTATTATTGTCACGGGAGAGATGTGTAATTAAGACATCACACTGCTGTGCGCGGTGCATCGGCAGCCAGTGTTATGTACTGCCCTGCCGAGCTTGTAATCAGACCGGTGCCACAACAATGCTGTCTCTGTGCTCTCTTCACCATGTTAGTCTCGTCCCTGGAGAGAGGTGTATCAGACCTACACGGAGGGCTCGGGTGCTCTCTGCCGCCAGTGTTTATGTATTGGAATGGAGAGATATGTGTAATCAGACCTCACACTGCTGTGCTCTGTGGCTCGCTGCAGCCAGTTGTTATGTAACTTCCCCTGGAGAGATGGGGGAAGCAACCTCACCTGCTGTGCTCTGTGCTCTCTCAGCCATGGTATGGATGCCCCTGAGAGATGTGTAATCAGAACCTCACACATGCTGTGCCGGTGCGATCCTGCACCAGTGTTATTAACTGGCCAGGGAGAGATGTCATCAACCTCCACACGGCATGGCTCCGGAGCTCTCTGGCCAGTTGGGAGGGATGTCCCTGAGTGATGTGCACATCAGCCTCACACTGCTGTGCTCTGTGCTCGCTGCAGCCAAGTGGTATTTATTGTCCTGGTAGAGATGGTGTAATCGAGACCGCACATTGCGGGGCGCTGTCGCCCTGCGCCAGTTTTTATGTACAGCCCCCTGGAGAGAGGGGGGAATCAACCCACACTGCTTTGCTCTGTGCTCTCTTCAGCCATGGTTATGTACGGGACTGGAGAGAGGGGGACAGACCTCACACTCTGTGCGCGGGGCTCTCTGCAGCCAGTGTTATGACTGTCCCTGGAAGAGGTTAATCAGACCTCAACACTGCTGTTCTCTGGGCTCCTTCCGCCAGTTTTATTTATTGGTCCCTGGAAGAGTGGAAATCAACCTCACACTGCTGGTGCTCGGTAGCTCTCTGCAGCCATGTTATGTATTGTCCTGTAGAGATGTGTAATCAGACCTCACACTCTGTGCTCTCTGTGCTCCTGCAGCCGGTGGAGGTAATTGTCCCTGGCGAGAGGGGGAATCAGACATCAACTTGCTGTGCTCTTTTGCTCTCTCGCGGCAGCCATTTTTTGTTATGTGACCTGGTCCCTGGAGAGAGGTTAAGCAGACCTCACACTGCGTGCGCTGGGGCCCCTGCAGCCATGTTATGTAACTGGACCTGGTAGAATGTGGAATCAGAACCTCACACTTCCTTTGCTCGGGGCTATCAGCAGCCAGGTTTATGTATTGGCCACGGGAAGATGTGTAATCACCTCACACTTGCTGTGCTCTGGCTCTCGGCAGCCCATGTTAATTTATTGTCCCGAGGGAATGGGGATCCGACCTCACCCTGCTGTGCTCTGTGCTCTCTGCATCCAGTGTTATGTAGTGTCCGGGAGAGAGGGTAATCAACCTCCACATGCTTTGCTCGTGTGCGCGCTGCGCAGTGTTATGTATTTTCCATGTAGAAGGGGACAGACCGCACACTGCTGTGCAGCGGTGGCTCTCGGTCAGCCAGTGTTTATGTATGTCCCGCGGGGAGAAGGGGAATCAGACCTCGATCTTCTGTTCTCTGTGCGCTCGGCAGCAGGTGTGTATGTATTGTCCCGGAGAATGGTATCAATCACACTGCGTGCTCTTTGGCGCCGGCAGCCAGGGGAGGTACTGGCCCCGGAGAGAATTGTTAATCGACCTCACAAACGCTGTGCTCTGTGCTCGTCTGCACCAGTGTTTTATGTACTCACTGGGCCCCTGAAGAGGTGTAACAGACCTCACAAGCTGCTGGCTCTTGCTCTCTGCGCCATGTTATATACTGTCCCTGTCGAATGTGCAAGAAGAACCTCACCCTGCGGGGCGCTGACCTCTCTGAGCCAGTGTGTATGTAGGGTCCCCCGGAGAAAGTTCAATCATAACCTCACACTGCGGGCCTGTGCTCTCTGGCAGTCCAGTGGGGGAGGGGGTGTCCCGGAAGATGTGTAATCAGACCTCACACTGTGGGCTCTGCTCTCTGAGCCAGTGTCTGTACGTACTGGCCCCCTGGAGAGATGTGTATCAGCCTACAAACGGCTGTGCCTCTGTGCTCTCCCTCCTACAGTCCAGTGTTGGTACGCTGTCCCGGAGAGATGTGTACTCACGCCCTCACACGGCTGGCCGCGGTGCCTCTCGGGCAGCAGCGTTATGTATGTCCCTGGAGAGATGTGTAATCAAGAACCTCACACTGCTGTGCGCGGTGCTCTCTGCAGCCATTGGGATTTATTGTCCCTGGAGAATGTGGGATCAGAAAGCACACTCTGTGTTGCGGGTCTGTTTGTTACAATGGTTGCTCCTATTTTGACCTATGTTGCGGGTCTGTGTTACATGTTGAGGATTGGTGTTCAACAACAATGTTGCGGTCTGTGATGTTACCAGTTTGCAAGTGCTGTTTGTTAAAATGTTGCGGCTTCCGTAGCCTGGATTTGGATTATGGTCCATTTAGTCGGGGGCGTTTTGTAACAACTTCTGCGAGTGAATGATAAGATGGATAAAACGTGAGCGCTTCCCCCCTCCCCCTGCACCTGCATTCCTCGGCTTTGTCTGCATTGTTGATTGTAGAACAATGTGCGGCACAATGCAGCGCACACAATACGAGCGCGGCCGCCCCCGCGGCCTCTTCGGCCGACGCGTCCGCGTCTCTTCTCCATTTAGTTTATGCCGTTCCTTCTATTCTCTGAGGGCACGCTGTTGTTTTGCCTTCTGGGTGTTTGCGTGTAAAATATCTTTAAATAAACCGGGACAGAATTGTCTTGCACGTCTCCGGCATTTGGAGGAGAGGAAATGCCGAAGCCGGAATAGTTGGGGATTTTTTTTTTTATGTAATTTATGTTGTGCCATTATGAAACACAAATATATTAAAAACTGTTGCCGCAATGTACACTATCCTGGGAAGGAATACAAATGTAATTGTATTACAAACACGTTTTTTTTTTTCTCGTTCCAACCTCCTTCTTGTCGGCGTGCTCCGTCCTTCCCTCTTCTGACTTGATTAAATAAAGTCTCTGCCCTCCTTCTAGCAGAAGGGCTATAATTAGCCGCTCGGTTTGCGGAGACCCTTAAAAGGGGCCTCCAGCTACCAAGCCCCACCACAGAGCTATATAGCCTATGTGATGCCAAACTGTATCAGGATTGTGCTGGGCGCCTAAAAGGAGAAAGTGGAAATCACAGGCATTCAAGGTTGAAGTGAATTTCGTCGTCGGCGTTAAGCCGCCTCTTATACCCAACTATGGATGCCGTGAACTACCAAATGCTCCAGGTCTGTAATGCAATTTGAAAGATGTATTGCGAGCTTGAAGGAAACCACTGCCTTTTTCTGGGTGCTATGGGAACCAATATAGGAGTGGCGATTAACCCTGCCTCATCTAACTTGACTCTCTACAGCAGAATATGACTCTTTTCTGCTCACTGTCCCACATGCGCGGAGGAGAGTTTTTCAATGAGAATACAATTCTAGAAAAGCGGACTTCCGTGTGTGAATCGAGGGCCAAACTGATTTAAACAATAACGCGTGAATGGGGAGCCAAATAACGAAACTCTCGGTCTGGTAAGAGTCCAGCTGGTGTAGGCAATGTTTCACGACCTTGTCATCTTCATATTCTCGCGTATAACACCAGACAGCTCCCCATATACTAGGCAGGACAGAGCATAGCCTTTACCTCATACTTTCCATTGTGCTTGCCTCCTGCTGAGTGATGTTTACGCTCACGGAGGCCTTGAAGCCTATGGAGGACGGATGCAGTAGTACGCATCTTCTCCCGGCCTATGCTGAGCGTATACTCAGTAGGACCCCAGTGGATTCACTGCCATGTCATCAGAATGACATCACTGGGGAACACATTGAACTTCAATCAGCTCATGGGCTCCTGCCTATGTGGTGCGGACATAATCACACGTATAACCCATTTCCGGATATGTCTCCAGGGGCAACGTCGCTTTCTTTCTTCAAGCTTTTATTTAGATTGGTGATTATACTGACAGTGGCGCAGGGTGCCCTCGTAGTCGCGTAAGTTTAGAGGAACAAGTTCCCATACTGCATTGTTAGTATGATACATGGGATGGGTGATCACAAGGCGCCATTACCTGGAAGTATACCAGCCAAAAAGACTAGTCTACAGAAAGGAAGCGTCCAAACAAGATACCAGGGTCCTACAAAGGACTCCCATCTTAAGTACTCTCCTTGAAAAGATTTATGACGTCAGGAAAGGGTCCAATAGGTACATATCTTGTGTGTCCCTTCCCTTGCCGCACCGACTACTCCCGGGACAAAAAAGAATCTCATCCGGATGACCTGAGTGAGAGGGCCCCAAATATCCTTCTTTATACTTATACAATTAGAATTTTACGGTTCGTGACGAGCTGCGGAAAAGGGAGCGGTGTCGGAGGGAGCAGGGGTGTAGAACGCGGGGGGAATGGAGGGGTTTTATTTGACTGGGGAGGGGTAGAAGACTGAGGACTGTATATAGACGGGAGCTGTATATAGACTGGTGGCTTTATAATACTCGGGGGTTGGATAGAGACTGGGGTTTGTATAGACTGGGGGCGGTATATGCCTTTGGGGGCTGGATATAGACTTTGGGGGCGGTATATAGCCTTGTGCTGTATAGAGACTGGTGGCTGTAATAGACTGTGGCTGTATCTAACTGGGCTGTATATAACTTTGGTTTTGTTATATAGACTTTGGGGCTAAATAATAGACTTGGGACTGGATACTACTTTGCTGCTGGATATAGACTGGTGGGCTGTATAGAGACTGGAGGCAGTAATATAGATTGGGGATTGTATATAGACTGGCTGTCTGTATTAACGGGGGCGTATATAGACTGGGGTACTTTTATATAGTCTGGGGACTGTATATAGTCCTGGGGGACTTTATCTAGACTTGGGGCTTTATGAGACTGTGGGATGTACTAGTTCTGGGGGACGTATATGACTTGGGGCTGTATATAGACTGGTGGAATGTATATAGACTGGGGGCTGTATATGCACTCGGGGGCTGTATATAGACTGGTGGGCTATATATAGAACGACTATATAAAGATTTGGTTTCTTTATTAAAAAACTGACGGGGGACGACATATAAACTTGGCTTGGGGCTGTATAAAGACCAATTCCCGGTGTTGTTACTTAATAAGGTGTTTATTTTGTCACGATTGGTATGTTGTTTTTCCTGGCGTGGCACACAAGGTTTTTAAAAACCCACATGGTGACGTGGCCGGTGGAAGTGGGCCAGCCGTGGGCGTTCCCTTTCCTCATATATAGCACTCGATGCCGGTGCTGCTTTTTATTTCCTACGCCGGCAGGACGGGCATAGAGAAGACATACTCCGCAGGACCCAGGCCCTATAAATCATGGGCCAGTAGCTTGCACGAGCGCTGGCGGATGAACAATAACCCCCACTTTAGTCTATAGTAAAGAAGGATAACGACTAGCGGTTCCTGTATGTACCACTGGTTAGTCCAGGGACATTCTGTACAAGTGACTGTAATTTTTTACAGACCAGTGTGGAGATGAGGGGCCGCACGTTCTATTTTACCCAGGGCCCACGGGTCGAAAAAAAACGACCCTGCTTGCGCCAAGCCACTTACCGCCCACTGTGCCACCAGGACTGCCTGTGAAACATTGGCATGCCTGCGCCACGCATTAGCTCCAGTTCTTAGTGAAGCTGCGCAGGGGTCCAGGGAGCTTCTGCACATCGCTTAGCTCCCCTCTAGCCCGCCGGCGTTCACTCGCCATACCTTTTTCAACCAATGCTGAGCGGAGGGTTTTCCTTTCCTGGCCGTTAAAAGCTCACTGTGACACTGACCTCAAGGACTACGCAAAAATCAGGAAGGCAAGCACTCACCCCCAGAAACGCAACTAGATCTCCATATCCTGCCATAGGGGAGGGGCGGGGTGACCCCCACTAGTACATACTAAAAAAGGAAACGAGCCTGATTGTGCCATAGGCGCCCTGGACACAGCCCCGGGAGGGTTTAATCTCCTTTTCCTAAATTGGTGCATATCTAGTCATTATCAATGTGAACTGCAAAGGTGAAAAAAGGTGAACAACCTTTTTGCAGGGACAGTAGGTGCCTTATTCTCCGGCACCTTCCCAGACGAGTCCGCAGGGGCCACGGTGTCCGGAGCCCGGTGCCTACTCCGCAAGGGCATGAGCAACCTAATGCCACTAGTATCCTGCCGCAGGGACGTGCGCCTCCCCGGTTGCCTAGGTTATGTTTTTTTTGGAATGGTTTTTTTCCTGTTTTTTTGTTAGTTCGGGGCAGGCCCAGCCAGGCGGAATGGGACGTAAGAATTTGAGAGTGGTGGGGCGCGTTGGCCTGACTTTCCACTGGGAGCCAGGCGACGCATACAGCTTTCCCCAGCTCAAAACGATTGGATTCACATACCTACACGGAACAGGAACTTGATTGATAAGTTAGAAGTTAATATATTTCATTTATTCAATGAATTTGGAAGGATGGGAATGGAACACTGGGGCAGAGTACTTACCCGTCCATTCGCTATCCAGCGCGCGGCTCTGAGCGGGATTCGTGGTTCTTACTGGCTGCCTAAGGTAGCTCCTCCAATGTCCCCTAGTGTCGCTGCGCTGAATCCCGTCGGAGTGCCTGAAATGTACACACCGTTCTATGCTGGGTGCAGGGAGCGCGTGCCAACGACACTTTTTTCACACAAAATACGGGGGGCGTTTTTTTTTTGCCAAAGCCGGCGGGTTTTCTTACGGCCACGCCCCCCGATTGCCCACATGCAACCTTGCACCGCTCACCACAATCCGTTCGGTGCGCCAAATCCCGGGTCGTTTCATGGAAAGAGGCGCAATCGGAATATTCGGGCACTTAGGAAAGGACCCCCATGATTTTTCCTTTCCTCCCGTCTCGAGAACGGAGCACACGGAATTTTACTTATTAGAAGCGATTAGGAGAGGGAGCCCCTCTGTAATCTCCACCCCTCGCAGAGTTTGTCTATAAAGTTATTTGGTGTGACGAGGGCGGTGCACTTCTGATCCCCTGCTAAGCGCCAGGGCCGGCTGGGAAGATGATAAGCTACTAATTAAAGGGCATTGTGAAAAATTACATTCATTAGCGAGGAAATATTCATCATAATATTGCACTGTCGCACTGTTTCCCCCCGCGGGTACCTGTTCTGGCAGGTCGGCGCCACGTGGAGATGTTCGCGGCACCCGTCACATATGGCCATTTATTATGGGCTTTGCTAAACTTGATAGGAAAGCCCGCCGTGAGAATCCGTCAAACCTCTTACCAGGGACATCACTCATAGATACAGGCGCCGCATCCATCATCGCCCCCTTCCTGCAAAAAAAAAAAAAAAGAAACATTTTTTTGGAGAAATTCTAACAAAAGGGATCAAATTGTACAACCATCCCCCCCCCGTAACGTCCCCCTGGTGCACACGAGGTGATGTGTTGTCCCTGGTGCTGGAACACAGAAATTAAGGTGTCAGTTGATGATAATAGGGGGGGTTTGGGCGTTATCCCTGATCCAATCTTGATGTGGGGTACAAGGGGCTGTTTAAAGGAAGGTATCCCTATTACTGGGGGGGGACGTTTGGAATTCACAAGGGTTAAAATGGGGTGCTATTACCCTTAATGGGGTGTGATCTGAGCCTTTAGATGTGTTTTCTCCCCTTTCCCCTGTGGCTGAACCCATGACGTCCTCCCTCTTACTGAGCTGAGGGTATAAGAGACTGATTACTCAGATACTCCCTCCTTTTAGGCCGACCTCAAGCTGTCACCTTCCCTACCTCTCTCCTGTTGTAGGGTTTTTGGGGTTTTTTTGAATGTTTTTTTCACTGGGGAATTTTTAGTTTAGCTTCAGTCCCCCCGGCCGGCGGGAAGGGTGGGTTGAAGAGGTGAGATGGGTGGGTTGCTCGGGTGCCGACTTGCCACTGGTGTGTCCAGCTGGCAAACAGCGACCGAGCCTCAAAATGAGTGATTTCTATCCCAAGTGCCTGATTTTGGGATGGTACAGGTAATATAATAAAAAATAAAGCTTTGAGCAGCCGGCCCAGAAACCCCCGGAAAACCCGGGCCCGTAGGCCTGTGCCCCCGGGGTACGGGAGGCCCACTAGGGCCCCAGGACACTTGTACCACAAGTGTCGCTATAGACGTGGGACATTAGCACCATCGGGAAATTCGAATCACTTTCTGGCCGCGATGGCGGAGCTGGTCGGGAGCGCAGCATAGAGCAGAATCTACACTTCACCTGTCCCGGTTCCCACCGATGCAGCTGGCTCGCAAGGGTCGCGACGGCTTTTGAAGCCCGGCGCACAGATGACGTCATCGGATATGTGCCGCTGCAGAGCCGGCGCGTACTTGATGTCCCAGGCCGAAGACAGCTGCAGGGGCTGCTCCGTGTGAAAACCATGACATGTTAAATTGGGAGGTGTTCTTTTCCTTCCGTATGGGAGTCAGGGTGTCGCGTGGGGGGGTGTGCTTGTTGTCAGTGTGTATAGATTGTTGGGGGGGGGGTGTTAGTGTTCAGCTAGGGAGGGGGTCATTGTGCCCCCCGGGGATGGGAGTGGGTTCAATTTGTTTTATTGGGTGGGGCAGCAGGGGGGTTTCGTGTGTCCGCAGGAGGGGGTGGGTTCACAGTGTGTCCGCATGTGTTATGTTTCAGTGTGTCCGCGGGGGGGGTGTGGGCATAAGTAGATGTCCCCGTGGGTTGAGTGGGGGATCAAGTGGTTTCCCCAGGGTCCCAGTGTGTCCGCAGGGGGGGTGTGGGCAGGGTGGCCCCACTTGAGGCGTCTCCCGAGAGGGGCCCACTAAGGCCTGCCTCCCGGTGCCCACGAAAAAACCTGGAGCCGGCCCTTGTTGTGAGATATTTGGAAGTTTACTTTGCGGGTTAACTTACTGCTATTTGTGTTATGGGTAAGGATGAAAGGGCCCTTACAGGTGGTTTACCGTCACAGGGGACCCATAGCCACCCACCTAATTTTATCCTGCGACTACCTTCATCCATGAAATCCTCCACAAGCTGTTGACTACACTCCATGCACATGTAAACAAGAGACATGTCTGCTGGACCTTTGAAGTTCCTGAAACCGCAGAGAAACAAGGGAAGAAGGTTCACTCCTCACATTTCCAAGAAGCTTCTATTACCCCGAGAATGTAGGAAGTGATCCCATATTATAACCCCAAAATGGCGGAGAATCGCTGTGCTGACTCATTACGACCCCCAGAGAGTTTACAGATCGGATTGGTCAAATCGTTTCTGAGATACGGCCTCCCATTGTCTTTGATCGGTTACACCGGCACGTGGAAAAAACAATCCAATATGGCGACGTGAAAGAGGCAGCCATTCCCCCCGCCCCTCATGGAAGATGATCAGATCATCCGTCCCCGTTCATCTCTAGAGAGATAGAATCCTCCATCATGAAAATACATAGGGGGCAGATTACTTACCCAGTCTATCGCGATCCAACGGCGTCGTTCGCTGCGGTGGTTCGGGTCTGGCCGGGAGTCATTAAGGCAGGTCCTCAGACTTACACCAGGGTGCGCTGCTGCTCTGTAAGTTCCCTCGGCCTATTTCTAGTGACTGTAGTGCAACCGCGAACACTGGTGTTTTTTTTAATGCGGCGGTGGTGCCCCTTGTTTGTTTCCGAATCCGTCGGGTGGTCGGACGGCCGGCGCCGCCGACTTCCTTCGCGTGCCTGCCGGCGAGGTGCGCCCCAATCCCGATCTCGTGCGCCAAAATCCCGGGGCAATCATGGTGAAATCGTCGCAAATCGAAACTTTGTAAGGCCCCTCGGGGAAAACGCGTATCGGCCGCTTAGTAAATGACCCCCAATGTATCAAATTATATGAAACAATATCTATGTTTTACATACATAAGAAAATCAACTCGCCATTCATTAGTTCATATTATATCCGTGGAACAAAATTGTTTTTAAACAGACTTGTATCATACATAGGATACATAAATAAGAATAAATGAACTAGTTTGGGACATGACATGTATTGTGCGTGTAATCTTCTGCCGTCATAGATATCATGTTCGGTCGGGTCTGAGAGGCGGAACGGGAGCAGGGATCGTTTCTCTATCGCGTGAGTGAAGACGGATTTGCTAGTCCGCACTGGCCTCGGACGGCTCGGAGGTGGGGGAGGTCAGGTCTAAGGGAACGGGAGTGTTATACTGAACAGTTGCCGGTGATCTTGCGCACCCTAAGGTGCTGGATGCAAGCAGGGAAGAAACGTGCTTCCCCCCAATGGACCCAGATACAACACAGGGCTTGCTCCGTTTATTGTGGTCAAACTTATTTCTTCCTTCTGATTAGCGTTATTGGGCGCCGCCCTGACTCGAGATAACTTACACCCCCCGACCATTGGTCATCCATTTACAAAGTCTCACATCCACTTGGGAGCAAAGGGGGGGATGTTACTTTGATACATTTTTATTCCATGTTTTACGTATTCCTGCTCCACCTGTACATTTTTTTTGAAAGATTCCCGGGGCTGCATTTCTAAGGGGTCCGACTGCCGCCGCACTTTTCGTTGGGTTTTTTCCGAATATTTTCAGTTTTGGCCGCCGAATTGCCCCTGATTTGGGCGCACGCGATCGGATTTTGGACACATCGTCGACCGTCTTGCCCGCGACAGAGAAAGGTGGGACGTTGGGCGTGACTGGTCGGACAACCCGACGGATTCGGCAAAACCGACGATATTTAAAAACAAAGGGTTGTGGGTCGCAAGATCAAGCATTCCCATGCACCAGTGAAAGAAAAGTGAACTACCAGGCGGACCTCGCGGGAGTAAGTTCACACCTGGCTATCGAGCGCAAGATCTCAGTGAATCATGCCGAATCCGAATCCTCGTCGGACAACGCGCCGCGGGATCCGCTCTTCTTTTAGCTTCTTGTGTCCTTGTTTTTCATAAAAAGGCTTTACAAACGATACAAATGAAACACTTTATTTAAAAAAAAAAACAAGGACATAAGAAGCTTAAAGAAGATTAGATCCTGCCAGAAGGGGGCGCGCACCTGTGTGTCCGTGTGCCGGGTTTTATCCTGATTGTAGATGTCCTGTAAGGACCGAAGGTCTATTTTGGCCATTTTGTCACGCTCCAATTCCCAAAGACAAAACTTTTCGGTTTTTTAATCCAAAATACATTAAAAAAGCATTTGAGGGCTTGTTTTTTGCGGGAAGGGTTATATATTTCAATAGCCTCATTTTTTTAGGGTAAAAACACTACAACCGGGGGAACAGAAGAAAACGGCTGTTCCTCTGTTTGTTTGTTTTATTAAACATTTAGATAGTAGATGGTAGACCCTACAGTATACAAAATAACAAAAAAATTATTCTGTAAGTCAGTACGGTTAAGGAGATACCAATGATGTACAGGTTTTACTACTTTGGCAAATAAATAAACCTTTTCAGGGGGAAAACTCGTAGCTTGAGGTGTCATCATATTCTGAGAGCTATAACTTTTTTAATTCCTCGATCAAAAGAGCATTAATAGGGCTTGTTTTTTTTAGGGATAAGATAAGGTTTGAATTGCTTCTATTTTGGGGTGTATCAGGGTATATGATCGCTGATTTTACAATTTTTTTGGGATGCAGGAAGCACTAAAATTACAATTTCGGAACAGTTTTTTGTGCTCATTTGATGTTCCTCCTTAGTACAGGAATAATAACATAATGGGGGTCATTTACTAAGGGTCCGAATCGCGTTTTTCCCGCTGGGTTTCCTGAATTTTTTCCAATTTGCGCCAAATTGCCCTGGGATTTTGCAGCACGTGATCGGATTGTGGCGCATCGGCGCCAGCTTTCACGCGACAGAAATGGGGGGGGGGAGTGGCCGTCGGAAAATCCAACGGATTCGGAAAAAACGCAAAATTTTTTAAAAAATTGTGGGGGTCATTTACTAAGGGCCCGATTCGCGTTTTCCCGACGTGTTCCCCGAATATTTCCGATTTGCGCCGATTGTACCTGAATTGCCCCGGGATTTTGGCGCACGCGATCGGATTGTGGCGCATCGGCGCTGGCATGCACGCGACGGAAATCGGGGGGCGTGGCCAAACGAAAACCCGACCTATTCGGAAAAACCGCCGCATTTAATAACCGAAAATGTGTCGCTTGGGAAGCGCTTACCTTCACTCGGTGTATTCCAGCGTGATCAGATGCATTTCAGCGCAGCAGCACCACCTGGTGGACGGCGGAGGAACTGCCATCATAAATCCCGTCCGGACCCGAATCCTGTTCAGAGAACGCGCCGCTGGATCGCGAATGGGCCGGGTAAGTAAATCTGCCCCTGTGTCGCAAAAATAGCACTCACATACACCGAGACGGAGGAGGTGAATTACGGTGGACTTTAGCGCAGCAGCGACACCTGGTGGACATCGGGCGCATGACCTTAGTAAATCCCAGCAGAACCCGAATCAGCATTTTCCTTCCGAATTTTTTCAATTTGCGCCAAATGCCCTGGGATTTTGCAGCACGTGATCGGATTGTGGCGGCATCGGCGCCAGCTTTCACACGACAGAATGGGGGGGGGGATAGTGGCCGTCGAAAATCCAACGGATCGGAAAAAACCGCAAAATTTTTTAAAAATTGTGGGGTCATTACTAAGGGCCCGATTCGCGTTTTCCCGACTGTCCCACCGAATATTCCGATTTGCGCCGATGTACCTGAATTGCCCCGGGATTTTGGCGCACGCGATCGGATTGTGGCGCATCGGCGCTGGCATGCACAGCGCACGGAAATCGGGGGGGGGTTGCCGAACAAAACCCGACCTATTCGGAAAACCCGTCCGCCATTTCTTCCGGATATTTTATCCCTCTTGTTAGGGGGAATTTTATGTGGATTTAGAGGGAGCCGAGCGCTCGAGTCACCAGGAGCCGCGATGCCAAGCGTCGCAATGTGTTTCATCTCAGCCTTCCAGGAAATATACGGAAATTTACGGAAATCTGTGAAATAGAAACTTCTACCGTCAGCTACGGAAATTTACGGAAATCTGTGAAATAGAAACTTCTACCGTCAGCAACACAACTTCATATTTGTTTTTTTTTTTTACTACAGGAGTAAAAGTTTAGCTTGAGCTCCTTTGGGGTATATCTGGTAACACCCCAGCGAGGTGCGTGGTGATGCGGTGTTGCTAGCGGAGGTGTCATGGCTCGTGGCGTCTATCTGCACCTGCTTTCACTTTCCCGCGATCCGATACTTTTCTCTCCGCTCTCGGATGAGACTCCTCTATTTTTGAGTGTTTTTCCGTCTTTTGTCCCGTTTCTAATGAGAGATAAACTCTCCAGCTGAAAACAATTAAAGCGTCGCACGTTCCATCCTCCCACCGCTTATCAGTCATCCCGCGGCCGCGCACGCACTGCGCCATTTGTTTAATTAGAGAAAAAACATCGTTTGATTCAATTAAATATTTTGTCATTTCTTTTCCTTTTCAGTCTCTCAGTGAAAACTGCAAATGGATTTATGGAAAATCTCTCTGACCCTCTAGTGCCACCTATAGGTGACTACAGCGTCATAACCTCCTATAGGTGACTACAGCGTCATAACCTCCTATAGGTGACTACAGCGTCATAACCTCCTATAGGTGACTACTGCTACATAACCTCCTATAGGTGAACCTCCTATAGGTGACTACAGCGCCATAACCTCCTATAGGTGACTACGGCTCCATAACCTCCTATAGGTGACTACAGCGCCATAACCTCCTATAGGTGACTACAGCGCCATAACCTCCTATAGGTGTGGAGAACGCGCCACTGATCGCGACTGGACACGGGTAAGTAAATCTGCCCCAAACCTAGCCAAGTCTCATTTTCACAGCAATACCAATTGGTGTGTGTGTGGGGGGTGGGGGGTGTTATTTTAGTTTTTAACCCACAATATAGTTATTTATGGGCAAAAGGGCAATGTCTGGTGTTTCCTATTTTATTCTTTCATTATTTTTTAAAACTTTATAAATTTTTTTTTACTATTCCGTCCCTCCATCCGATCCTTAGTTGCTGTGTTCCTGCTTATTGCATCAAATAAGGGCTGGAACCCGTCTCCTTCTTGATCGGGCTGATGCTCTCACACTGCCAGCAGATCACCAGGACTAGTATACTCGTCCTCATGCAGAAAGTCACTGGTAATTAGGACGAGCACACTCGTACTAGTCCGACCAGCAGTTAAGAAGTTTTCCCAAATTTAATTGAGAACCTCTTCCAAACTGGGACCACCACCGAACAGGAATGTGTTCCTCTCATCTAGATAAAGCGGCAGATGCCATGTGTCCCATTTCAGAGCAATCAGTGTCATTTTTTAGCTCTACACTGTCAGATGGGCGGGGTAAGGGTACACTCCTCCATCCTAGGACCACCCATCGACAGAAGTGAACAAAAGTAATATATGAGTATGGAACTACCCGAAACTATGGTAATAGGCTCTATGGATGGTGGTGGCTGGAGCAGAGACTTGGCTCCTCCCATTTGACAGTAGAGGCGAAAACATCAATTTTGATGGCTTAAGGGGTGGACTGAGAGAAAATTCCGCTGCACTGCATCAGTGGGAAGGGGACCTGAAAGGATGCAAAGAGTTGGAGTTGGTAAGGGGGGAAATGTTCCCTTTAAGTTAAGATAAGTTAAGTGTCAGTTTAAGCCGTTTGCTGCATCTGTATATGAGCGCCTGACAGCAGAAAAATAGGACGGCAGCGCGTCATAATTCCCGTGCGCCTTGATTTGGGTGCGGAGCGATCCGAACGTGGTATAATTGCAGGCTATCTGATACGCTCTCCCGTCTTTCAACTGCATTTAATAACCGAAAATGTGTTGCTTGGGAAGCGCTTACCTTCACTCGGTGTATTCCAGCGTGATCAGATGCATTTCAGCGCAGCAGCGCCACCTGGTGGACGGCAGAGGAACTGCCATCATAAATCCCGTCCGGACCCGAATCCTGTTCAGAGAACGCGCCGCTGGATCGCGAATGGGCCGGGTAAGTAAATCTGCCCCTGTGTCGCAAAAATAGCACTCACATACACCGAGACGGAGGAGGTGAATTACGGTGGACTTTAGCGCAGCAGCGACACCTGGTGGACATCGGGCGCATGACCTTAGTAAATCCCGGCAGAACCCGAATCAGCATTGGAGAACGCGCCACTGGATCGCGACTGGACCGGGTAAGTAAATCTGCCCCAATATCCTCTTAGCCAAGGTCGCTATTGTCACAGCAATACCAATTTTGTGTGTGTGTGTGCATGTGTGTGGGGGGGGTTATTTTACTTTTTAACCCACAATATAGTTATTTATGGGCAAAAGGGCAATTGTTCTGTGTGTTTCCTATTTTTATTCTTTGATTATTTTTTAAAACTTTATTATAACTTTTTTTTTACTATTCCTGTCCCCTCCATCTCGATCCTTAGTTGCTGTGTTCCTGCTTTATTGCATCAAATAAGGGGCTGAACCCGTCTCCTGCTTCTGATCGGGCTGATGCTCTCACACTGCCAGCAGGATCACCAGGACTAGTATACTCGTCCTCATGCAGAAAGTCACTGGTAATTAGGACGAGCACACTCGTACTTAGTCGCCCAGCAGTTAAAGAAGTTTTCCCAAGTTTAATTGTTAGACCCTTTCCAAACCCTGGGACCACCACCGAATACAGGAATGTTGTTCCTCTCATCTTTATTGATAAAGCGGCAGATAGACCATGTGTCCTCAATTTCAGAGCAATCAGTGTCATTATTTTTAGCTCTACACTGTCAGATGGGCGGAGTAAGGGTATCCACTCCATCCTAGGACCACCCATCTGACAGAAGTGAACAAAAGTAATATATTGAGTATGGAAACTACCCTGAAACTATGGTAATTAGGCTCTATGGATGGTGGTGGGCTGGAGCAGATGACTTGGCTCCTCCCATTTGACAGTAGAGAGGCGAAAACATCAATTTTGATGGCTTAAGTGTGGACTAGAGAGAAAATTCCAGCTGCACTGCGATCAGTGGAAGGGCACCTATAAAAGGATGCAAAGAGTTGGAGTTGGTAAAGTTGGGGAAATGTTCCCTTTAAGTTAAGATAAGTTAAGTGTCAGTTTAAGCCGTTGCTGCATCTGTATAATGAGCGCCTGACAGAGCAGAAGAAATAGGACGGCAGCGACGTCATAATTCCTCGTGCGCCTTGATTTGGGTGCGGAGCGATCCAGAACGTGTATAATTGCAGGCTATGCTGACGAGCTCTCCCGTCTTGCAACTTCTGTATAAACCAGGGAACGTTGGCAGAATTTATAGCGGATAATAGCCGTAAACATGGAGGAAGCAAGTCATAAAGTTTAAGTCCATGATTAAAAAATGACTAAGTGCATTGTAACGCTTGCATATAATTCCGTCCGCCGCGCTTCCTCGCTTGTTTCTCTCTCCGTCTCATGGAACAGCAAAAAAAAAAAAAAAAATAGAACAATTAATTGCCGGGTTCTACTTTTATTTTCTCCAAACAAAATAGACGACGCTTGTACGGCATAAATTATGCATCACCTTAGAGAGAAGATCCAAGTTAAAGGGCCCGAAAAAACTTAGAAGAAAAGTGTATAAGGGGGGGACAGCGCCACCATTGTCCGTAGACAATATAAGGTACTGCGGGTTAACCAGAATCGGATCACTTATTCCTAGAGTATAGGACTAGCACAAGACTGGAAGAACATATTACTATACAATGTAACACTTATGAAGTGTCACTGTCACACTTATGTCCTATGTAATGTGATTATCCTGAAACTCATGGTTCTGTCATGTGACTGTCCTGACCCTCATGGTTCTCCTTTGACATGTGAATGTCCTGACTCTGATGGTTCTCCTATGACATGTGACTGTCCTGACCCTCATGGTTCTCCTTTGACATGTGACTGTCCTGACCCTCATGGTTCTCCTTTGACATGTGACTGTCCTGACACTCATGGTTCTCCTATGACATGTGACTGTCCTGATCCTGATGGTTCTCCTATGACATGTGACTGTCATGACCCTCATGGTTCTCCTTTGACATGTGACTGTCCTGACCCTGATGGTTCTCCTATGACATGTGACTGTCCTGACCCTCATGGTTCTCCTTTGACATGTGACTGTCCTGACACTCATGGTTTCTCCGTTGACATGTGACTGTCCTGTCCCTCATGGTTCTCCTTTGACATGTGAATGTCCTGACTCTGATGGTTCTCCTATGACATGTGACTGTCCTGACCCTCATGGTTCTCCTATGACATGTGACTGTCATGACCCTGATGTTCTCCTATGACATGTGACTGTCCCTGACCCTATGGTTTCTCCTTTGACACATGTTTAACTGGTCCTGACCCTCATGTTCTCCTTTGACTGTGAATGTACAGAACCCCTCATGTTCCTCCTCCTTTGACATGTGACTGTCATGACCCTGATTTTCTCCTCTCCTTTGACATTGACTGTCCTGACCGACCCTCATGGTTTTCTCCTTTGACATGTGACTGTCCTGACCCCGGATGGTTCTCCTAGACATGTGCTGTCAGACCCTCATGGTTATCCTTTACATTCCCTGGTCCTGACACGCATGGTTCCTCACCGTTGACATGTGACTGTCCTGCTGACCCTCATGGTTCCCTTTGGACATGTGAAGTACAGACCCGGGCATGGTTCTCCTTTTGACATGGTGACTGGTCACGCATACACCTTTTAGGACACTGATTGCTCAGGCACCTCCATGGGAGAATGTACCTTAGATATGGTGATTAGTGTAACTATCCAGGAAGTATGTATCAGTGGGAAGAACCTAGCACTGGACCCAGGGGGTGCATCACCATAACATATCCACAAAATTAGGAATAATATAAGAAAACATGTAATATAAAAATAATCCATCTCAGAGCAGAGTTTATAGGACTCGGCCCATTTGTGCACCTACGGGTGCGGGTTCAATCAGTCCGGGTGCAGCCGTGCACCGCCCGGCAGCTTTATGATGGTTGATCTTCCCTCCTGGTCTCCGTCTCATCGGCGCTCCTTTAATTATTACAGGATTTATGATGATTGTTGCTCTTATTGATTATTTCAGCGCTATAAATCCTGCTGCTTTATAAAGGAGTGACCTTCTGCAGTGCAGATTCCGCAGAGTCAATTAATGGAAGCCCTGGGGATAAATATCAGGCTATCTGGGTTTCTCGGCCAGCTCGCTGGAGCAGACGCCGTGTCTGGGGCTGCCGCTTCTCCTCTGCCGCTCTAGCACATGGAATAATCTTGTAATAGGGACATAATTCACCATTCAATATTGTACATTGTGCTGCTGCTGCTCGGATGTTTATGAAGGATATATTGAGCCGCACTCAAACTTCCAGGGACGATCCGTCGGATATCTAATGGCGGCGTTATCAGGACGCGGGATAATAGCCCCTGGAAGTGTGAGGGACATAGACACCACTTAATGGCTGCGAAATGGGAAGAGAAGAAATTGTGCAAAACTGATGCCCTCTCACACAACAACACATTGTAGAGATGTAGCAGTTCTTGAGTTTGTTGTTTGGTTCTGGTTCTGCATTATTGGATCACATCATATTAAATTAAATAAAGCCACAGATCCATTAGGTCTAACCTGTTATCCTACAGTGTTTAAAGAACATCTACCACCAGGATGAAGGATTGTAAACCCAGAACAGAGACATACTGGTGTACCCACCCTGGCACACGGACATACTAGTGCGTGCCCAACTGGCACATGACATACTAGTGCCTGCCACACCTGGCCCACTGACATACTGTGCATGCCCATCCTGGGACACTGACATACTGGTGCATGCCCATCCTGGGACACTGACATACTGGTGCATGCCCAACCTGGGACACTGACATACTGGTGCATGCCCAAAATGGCACACTAACATACTGGTGCGTGCCCACCTGGCACACGGACTACTGGTGATGTCCCATCCTGGGACACGGACATACTGGTGCATGCCCAACCTGCACATGACATACTGGTGCATGCCCAAAATGGCACCATGACATACTGGTGGATGGCCACCCTGGCACACTGACCTACTGATACGTGCCATCTGGAACACTAACATACGGTACGTTCCCACCTGCGCACATGACATACTGGTGCGTGCCCACCCCTGGACACTGACATACTGGTGCATGCCCACCCGGCACAACGACATACTGGTGCATGCCCACCTGGGACACTGACTACTGGTGCGTTCCCACCCTGGCACATGACATACTGGTGCGTGCCCACCCTGGCACACTGCACATGGTGCGTGCCCACCCTGGCACACTGAATACTGGTGCGTGCCCATCCTGGCACGATGCTCTTTGTTTAGCTTCTATATCCTGATTTTTACAAGAAAAGGCTTTTGAAAATATATGAAATGAGCCCGAGGGTCTGGGCTCCATAGGTGGTAAAAACACATATATATTTTTATAAAATATGTTCTGATCACCAGAATTAGAGGAGCTGAATCGAAAGTGGATTAAATGTAACATTTATTTTGTTATCGTTGAGCCGGTTTATTTTTCCGACACATCCTTAAGTGGTTATGAGGACTAGGTAATTAGGATCATACCAGCAGAACAGTAGTTAAACTTGGTGGTGGGCACAAGTTCTGAGTCAGCCCAAAATAGTCGATCAAAATCATAGATTACACCTTTGTAGGACACTGATGCTAAGGCACCTTCCCATGAGAGAATGTACCTTAGATATGGTGATTAGTGTAACTGATCCAGGAAGTATGTATCAGTGGGAAGCAACCTAGCACTAGGACCTAGGGGGTGCCATCACCATAACATATCCACAACATTAGGAATAATAATAAGAAAACATGTAATATAAAACTAATCCATCTCGGAGCAGAGTTTTATAGGACTCGGTCCCATCCTGTGCACCTTACGGGTGCGGGTTCATCACGTCCGGGTGCAGCCGTGTCACCGCCGGCAGCTTTATGATGGTTGCATTTCCCATCCTGGTCTCCGTCTCATCCGGCGGCTCCTTTAATTATTACAGGATTTATGAATTGTTGCTCTTATTGATTATTTCAGCGCCTATAAATCCTGCTGCTTTATAAAGGAGTGACCTTCTGCAGTGCAGATTCCGCAGAGTCAATTAATGGAAGCCCTGGGGATAAATATCAGGCTATCTGGGTTTCTCGCGCCGCTCGCTGGAGCAGACGCCGTGTCTGGGGCTGCCGCTTCTCCTCTGCCGCTTTAGCACATGGAATAATCTTGTAATAGGGACATAATTCACCATTCAATATTGTACATTGTGCTGCTGCTCGAGATGTTTATGAAGGATATTATTGAGCCGCACTCAAGCCTTCCAGGGACGATCCGTCTGGATATCTAATGGCGGCGTTATCAGGACGTGGGATAATAGCCCCTGGAAGTGGAGGTGACATAGACACCACTTAATTGGCTGCGAATCGGGAAGGAAGGAAGAAATTGTGCAAAACTGATGCCCTCTCACACAACAACACATTGTAGAGATGTAGCAGTTCTTGAGTTTGTTGTTTGGTTCTGGTTCTGCATTATTGGATCACATCATATTAAATTAAATAAAGCCACAGATCCATTAGGTCTAACCTGTTATCCTAC
>WNYA01000244.1:77833-106394 GCA_019512145.1 Engystomops pustulosus | reverse complement strand
AAATTAAATAAAGCCACAGATCCATTAGGTCTAACCTGTTATCCTACAGTGTTTAAAGAACATCTACCACCAGGATGAAGGATTGTAAACCCAGAACAGAGACATACTGGTGCGTAACCACCCTGGCACACGGACATACTAGTGCGTGCCCACCCTGGCACACTGACATACTAGTGCCTGCCCACCCTGGCACACTGACATACTGGTGCATGCCCATCCTGGGACACTGACATACTGGTGCATGCCCAACCTGGGACACTGACATACTGGTGCATGCCCAACTGGGACACTGACATACTGGTGCATGCCCAAAATGGCACACTAACATACTGTGCGTGCCCCGGCACACGGCTACTCTTCTCCTTCCATTCGACACGGACATACGGTGCATGCCCAACCTGCACACTGACATACTGGTGCATGCCCAAAATGGCACACTGACATACTGATGTGTGCCCACCCTGGCACACTGACCTACTGATGCGTGCCCATCCTGGAACACTAACATACTGGTGCGTTCCCACCCTGGCACACTGACATACTGGTGCGTTCCCACCCTGGCACACTGACATACTGTTCATGCCCACCCAGTCACAACTTCCCTACTTGTGTTCATGCCCGCCCCTGTACACTGACATACTGGTGCGTGCCCACCCTGGCACACTGACATACTGGTGTGTGCCCATCCTGGCACGATCTGCTCTTTGTTTAGCTTCTTATATCCTGATTTTTACAAGAAAAGGCTTTTGAAAATTATGCAAATGAGCCCGAGGGGCTCTGGGCTCCATAGGTGTTAAAACACATATATATTTTTTATAAAATATGTTCTGATCACCAGAATTAGAGGAGCTGAATCGAAAGTGGATTAAATGTAACATTTATTTTGTTACCTGCTTGCAGCCGGTTTATTTTTCCGCACATCCCCTTTAAGTGGCTATCAGCAGGACTCCAGGTAATTAGGCTCCTGCAGCACAGGCGTCACTTGCTCTTCCCATCTTCCTGCTACAATTTTTTTTTTCGCCTGACTCTTATATCTGCAAGAAACCGAGAAGTCATTTACAATATTATGTTCTGCAAAAAAATCTAAATCCCAATGGCGGAGGACGAAGCGCTGGACTGTTTATTTAATCTTTGCCTTTAACAGGCACAATCCCCGGTAGGCAGCAATAAAATGAGAAGCAGGAGACGCATCAGTGTATTGACATGTTTAGAATAACCTGACATTGAGTGTCAGCGCTGCGGGAGGAGGGAGGGGGGCGCCAGAGAGGAGGGGGGGGGGGCGCCAGAGAGGAGGGGGGGGGCAACGAGGGAGAGAAAGTGACAGCAACAGAATGAATGAGAGAGACGGAAAATAGAGCGAGATTAAGATGTCAATTGCACTCTGTTACATGGTATGGGGAAATGTTGCACCGTATGACACTGCATGGCACTATGTCCATGGTATGTTGTATGGAAATGTTGGCACAGTATGAAACTGCATTGGCACTATGTTCATTGTATGGGGAAATGTTGGCACAGGATGACACTGCTGCACCTTGTTACTTGTATGGGAAAATGTTGGCACAGTATGACACTGCATTGGCCACTTGTGTTACATGTATGGGGAAGTTGGACAGTATGACACTGCATTGGCCACTATGTTAAATGGTATGGGGAGATGTTGGCACAGTATGACACTGCATTGGACTATGTACATTGTATGGGGAGAATGTTGGCACAGTTAGACAATGCATGGGCACTATGTTACATGTATATGGGGAATGTTGGCACAGTATGACACTGCATTGGCACTATGTTACATGGTATGGGGAGATGTTGGCACAGTATGCACGCATTGCACTATACATTGTATGGGGAATGTTGGCACAGTTATTGACACTTTTGCATTGGCATGTTACATGTAGGGGAGATGTTGGCACACGTGATGACACTGCATTGGACTATGCATGGTATGGCAGCACGACCCTCTAGTGTCCCAGTATGGCACTGCATTGGCATTATATTTGCACAGGATGGCACTACACTGGAAATATGTTTGCACTGGTGGGCACGAACTGGCAACATGTTTTGGAGAATGGCACTGCATTGGCACTATGTTGGCACATCATGGCACTGCATTGGCAGTATGTTGGCACATCATTGCACTGCATTGGCACTATGTTGGCACAGAGTAGCACTGATTATATTTGCATGGTATGGATACAGTGGCTCTATGTTAGCATGGTATGGCACTACGTTAGCATTATGTTCACACAATATGGCACCGCTTGGTACGTTATGGGGAAGTTGGCACAGGATGACATGCATTGGCACTATGTACATGGTATGGGGAGAATGTTGCACAGTATGACACTGCATTGGCACTAAATGTTACATGGTGTATGAGGAAATGTTGGCACAGTATGACACTGCATTGGCACTAGTTACATTGTAGGGAGAATGTGGCACAGTATGACAATGCATTGGACACTAGTTACAGTGATATTGTGGAAATGTTGGCACAGTATGACACTGCATTGGCACTATGTTACATGGTATGAGGAAATGTGGCACAGTATGACACTGCATTGGCACTATGTACAGGTATGTGAATGTTGGCACAGTATGACACTGCCCTGGCACTATGTTAATGGTATGAGGAAATGTTTGGACAGTAGGACACTGCATTGGGCACTATGTTAATGGTATGTTGAAAGTTTGGCACAGTTATGACACTGCATTGGCACTATGTTACAGTGTATGAGGAAAGTTGGCACAGTATGACACTGCATTTCACTATGTTACATGTATGGGGAAATGTTGGCACAGTATGACACTGCATTGGCACTATGTTACATGGTATGGGAAATGTTTGGCACGGAGACACTGCATTGGCACTATGTTACATTGTATTGGGGAATGTTGGCACAGTATGACACTGCATTGGCACTATGTTCCTGGTATGGGGAAATGTTGGCACAGTATGGCACTGCATTGGCACTATGTTACATGGTATGTTGAAATGGGCACAGTATGACACTGCCCTGGACTATGACATGGTATGAGGAAAGTTGGCACGTATGACACTGCATTGGCACTATGTTACATGGTATGTTGAAATGTTGGCACAGTATGACACTGCATTGGCCATATGTTACATGTATGAGGAAATGTTGGCACAGTATGACACTGCATTGGCACTATGTTACATTGGTATGAGGAAAATGTTGGCCCAGTTATGACACTGCATTGGCACTATGTTACATGGTATGGGGAATGTTGGCACAGTATGACACTGCATTGGCACTATGGTAATTGGTATGGGAAATGTTGGCACAGTATGACATGCATTGGCACATGTTACATGGTATGAGGAACATGTGGACAGGATGAACTGCATGGCCTATGTACATATGGGGAAGTTGGCACAGTATGAACGCTTGGCACTGTTCCATGGTTATGTGGAAATGTTGGCACAGTATGACACTGCATTGGCATATGTTACATTGATATGGGGAATAAGTTGGCACAGTATGACACTGATTGGCACTATGTTACATTGTATGGGGAAAGTTTGGCACAGTATGACAATGATTGGCACTATGTTACATGTATGGGAGATGTTGGCACAGTATGACACTGCAGGCACTATGTTACATGGTATGGGGAGATGTTGGACAGTATGACACACTGCATGGCAATATGTTACTTGTTATGGGGAAATGTGGACAAGTGACACTGCATTGGCACTATGTTACATGTATGGGGAGATGTTGGCACAGTATGACACTGCATTGGCACTATGCCATGGTACTGGCACTGCACCGACTCGATGTTCCCAGTATGGCACTGCAGTGGCATTATATTTGCACAAGGATGGCACTACACGGGGAATATGTTTGCACTGGTGGGGCACTGCACTGGCCAACATGTTTTTGGAGAATGGCACTGCATTGGCACTATGTTGGCACATCATGGCACTGCATTGGCAGTAGTTGGCACATATGGCACTTGATGCACTATGTTGGCACAGTATTGGTAATTGCATTATATTTGCATGGGATAGGCCTACGTTAGCATTATGTTACACACAATATGGCACCGCATGGTACGTTATGGGGAAATGTTGGCACAGGATGACACTGCTTGCACTATGTACATGTAGAGGAAATGTTGGCACGGTATGACACTGCATAGGCACTATGTACATGATATTGTGAATCTGGCACAGTATGACACGCATTGGCACTATGTACATGGTATGAGGAACTGTGGCACAGATGACACTGCATGGACTATGTACATGGTATGGGGAAATGTTGGCACAGTATGGCACTGCATTGGCACTATGTTACATGGTATGGGGAAATGTTGGCACAGTATGACACTGCATTGGCACTATGTTACATGGTATGGGGAAATGTTGGCACAGTATGACACTGCATTGGCACTATGTTACATGGTATGGGGAGATGTTGGCACAGTATGACACTGCATTGGCGCTATGTTACATGGTATGGGGAAATGTTGGCACAGGATGACAATGCATGGAACTATGTTACATGTATGGGGAAAGTTGGCACGTATGACACTGCATTGGCACCTGTTTTATCATGGTATGTGGAAATGTTGGCACACAGTATGACACTGCATTGGCACTATGGTACATTGTATGGGGAAATGTTGGCCACAGTATGCACTGCATGGGCACTATGTTACATGGTATGGGGAAATGTTGGCACAGTCATATGACACTGCATTGGCGCCTATGTTACATGGTATGGGGAAATGTTGGCACAGTATGACACTGCATTGCACTATGTACATGGTATGGGGAAATAATGTTGGCACAGTATGACATTGCATTGCACTCTTGTTACATGGTATGGGGAAGACATGTTGGCACAGTATGACACTGCATTGGCACTATGTTTCATGGTATGGGGAAATGTTGGCAACAGGATGACACTGCAAATTTGGGCACTAGTCCATGGTATGGGGAATGTTGGCACAGTATGACAACTGCATTGGGACTATATTAAATGGGTCTGGGGAAATGTTGGCACAGTATGACACTGCATTGGCAACTATGTTCAGGATGGGGAGATTGTGGCACAGTATGACACTACTTGGGCACTAGTTACATGGTATGGGAAATTGGACATAGGACACTGATTGGCAACTATGTTCCATGGTAGGGGAGATGTTGGACAGATGACACTACATTGGGCACTATGTTACATGGTATTGGGGAAAGTTGGCCACAGTAGACACTGCATGGCACTATGTACAGGTATGGGGAGAGTTGCACAGTATGACACTGCATTGGCACATGTTACATGGATGGGGAAATGTTGGAACAGTATTGACACATGTTGGACTATGTTCCATGTATGTGAAATGTTGGCACAGTATAACTGCATTGGCACTATGTTCCTGGTATGGGGGAAATGTTTGCACAGTATGACACTGTATGTTGATACGTGGCCTGACACTCAGGGTGATTCTGTGTAATCCTACAGAACATTCTTGATGTCTTCCCCGGATCTCCGGAGGCTCTCTGTTCCTGTAGAATGATGACATATAAATGTTTAGTAGATGTGTGTTAATAGGAGATCTAATCTGATGTGATCAATAGCAAACACAGACCCCCAGAGTATTTCTCCGGGACCCACAAATACATCAATCAGGCGGCAACACATGTCCAACCAGGGACCCCCAGGAAGGACGAACCCCACATAACCTCAGAGACAACGTCGGAGTACCCCCCCATGACCTGTCAACCGGTGTGGCCATGGCAAAAATGGAAGACAATGAAAAGAACAGTACATAAAGATAATAGATAGTAGGAGATAGATAGATAGATAGATAGATAGATAGATAGATAGATAGTAGAGATAGATAGGAGATAGATAGGAGATAGATAGGAGAGATAGATGAGAGATAGATAGATAGATAGATAGGATAGATGATAGATAGATAGGATAGATAGATAGTAGAGATAGATAGAGATAGGAGATAGATGAGATAGGAGATATAGAAGATAGATAGATAGATAGGAGATAGATGATAGATAGGAGATAGATAGATAGATAGATAGGATAGCTAGGAGATTAGATAGATGATAGTAGAAATTGATTAAGGGGGAAGGGTAGGAGATAGATAGATAGATAGATGATGGCAGATTGATTGATGGATACGGATAAACTCAATTCCATGTTTCCCTACAGATTAGAGCTGATCTCTGGGGGTCCCATCAGGGGGACACATCATGACACCCTCCACCCCAGTATAGATCTGTCTGTCCAGCTGTGGAATATTCTCCTCTTCTTCCTCTCCTCAGTCAGTCTGTCGCTCTTTGTCCTTCTCCTTTATGACAGTCTCTAATAATTCCAGCCGGATATTTCTACCTGCAGTTTTGATTGTAAATATTTTCCGGATAATCACCGCCTCCTCCGTCTAATCCTCTGGTTATGGACTCGCTCTTACATTTCAGCAAAATATAACTTTGTGTCACCCGTGGATAAGGAGAGTGCGAGGAAAATTACTGGAAAGGGTAAAAATGATAAAGTGACGGCTGCCGGATCGGCGCTCTCTCTCAGGTGTCCTGGTGCTAGGGTCATCCTTAAGAGTCCGCACCACCGGATCAGGGCAAGGAATCCATGTGTCATGGGGTAAGTTCATCCACAAAGTGCTGGATACAGGTGACTCCTGCACTTCGCTGCCTCCTCACTCTTAAGACTTGTCTGTCAAGTAGGAAGCAAGAAAATCAGTGTCATGGCAGCAGCAGGATATGATTTTTTACGGATTTTTAGTAAACGGCACTATACACAGTCGCTGATTCTCAAAAAGAGGCTTTTTTCTCCAGTGGTTGTTGTCTACGTGGTCCTGACCCTGTTTTTCACCTGTACTGGGTTCTGGACTTTGTTGTAAGGAACAACCGGGTAGCTACCTCTTTGAGCATTGCTAGTCTAGTGGCAGCTTCCAGCATGTAGCACCAAAATATGAGTCAAAGATGTGGTCAGTGGACAGGTTTAGTTTAAGAAAGCCACCATACTGGGCTCTTGACTTTGTTGGAAGAAATTACCTGGTAACTACCTCCTTGGAGTAGGTCATGTCTAGTGGCAGCTTCCAGCGTGTAGCACCAAAATATGAAGCAGAGATGTGGTCAGTGGACAGGTTGAGGCCAGGAAATTCCACATACTGGGCTCTTGACTTTGTTAGAAGGAACTACAGGGTAGCTACCCCTTTGAGTAATACAAGTCTAGTGGCAGCTTCCAGTGTGTAGCATCAAAAATGAGGCAGAGATGTGGTTAGTGGAAAGGTTGAGGTCAGGAACTCTACCATACTGGGATCTGTACTTTGTTATAAGGAACCACCAGGTAGCTACCCACTTGAGTAGTTCAAGTCTAGTGGCAGCTACCAGCATGTAGCACCAACAGGTGAGGCAGGGATGTGGTCAGTTGACAGGTTGAGGTCAGAAATGGCAGAACTTGGGGCAACTAGAACAGGGTCATTTATGGAAAACCAACAGATGAGCAATCTGGACCCTTATTGTTAAGATATCTTGTCTTGACCCTGCCACCTTGTATCTCTAATACGCATAAATTAAAAAAAAAATATTAAACAGCAAATTTTGTCAAAAACTTTTCACTATTTAATGAAAGGTGCAGGGGTAGTCCCTCTGGTTTTCTCCCTTTAACAAACATACAGAGAATTATACTTTACTGCAAGCAGAACCACTAGGTCACTACCTCTTGGTCACTACCCCTTGGTCACTACCTCCATTCAGTGACATTTGACCCAGGCTTTTTTGAGAGACACAAAACCATGGTAGCAAATGGACCTGTAGAAACGTGGAGGCAGGCCGGGGTCAGGGTAGGCAGAGCTCATGTCTATCAGTAATCCAGGCAGAGGAGAGAGCAGAGGGCACAAGTTCTGAGTCAGCCCAAAATAGTCGATCAAAATCATAGATTTCCAGTTAGACAATGCTTGGCATACGTGGCTGGCTCCACAGGGCACCGGGCATGAACCTTTCTGTGCGCACCATCGACCCACGTAAGGGCAGCTGGTCGTTTCTCCGAAGTGATTGCATCGAAAAACTAGCCAGTCTAAAGTGCGCAGTGCAGCCGCCCAGGGATGCGTGGCCCATAGCTTAACTGACAGGCACCCGTGAGCTTAGCGCAAAGGTTCCTAATATAGAGACCTCAAACCAGATTCTAAAAGACTGACTCGGGGGAGGGGAACCAGCCATGAGACGAGAACCCCACATACTAAAAGAACTGCCGGGGGCGCGATCATAGCCCACATCAGGCGCAGAAAGTAAGACTCCTAAAATATGGACCACAGCTAAAAGCTTGCTAAATCGAGACATCATATAAGACCACTTAAGATAACTACAGACCAAGCCCCTAAATGTCACCTTGGTACATTTTGACTCCGAATTCAGCAGTATGGGCCCTTTACATTGGCAATGATGGTATGGCACTTCACGACCCTCTTGGGTCCCAGTTATGGCACTGCCATGGATTATATTGGCACAGGATGGACTACACTGGGAATATGTTGCACTGGTGGCACTGCACTGGCAAAGTTTTTGGAGAATGGCACTGCATTGGCACTATGTTGGCACATCATGGCACTGCATGCAGTATGCTGGCACATCATGGCCATGAATTGGCACTATGTTGGCACCAGATGGTTACGATTATATTTGAATGGTATGGCATAACGTGGCTCTATGTATCATGGTTAGGGCAACTGACGTTAGCATAAGTTTCACCAATATGCCACCGCATTGGTCCGTTAGTTTGGGGAATGTTGTCACACGGCTGACACCTGGCATTGGCACTACTGTTTCACCTTGTATGAGGAGGAAATGTTGGCACAGTAATGACACTGTATTGGCACATGTACATGGTATGTAGGAAAGTTGGCACACGTATGACCTGCATGTGCACTATTTACCTGTATTGTGAAATGTTGGCACCAGTATGCACTGCATTGGCACTATGTTACATGGTATGAAGGAAATGTTGGCAGCAGTAATGACACTGCCCTGGAACTATGTTACATTGGTATGAGGAAATGTTGGCACTAGTCTGTACACTGCATGGCACTATGTTACATTGTATGGTGAAATGTTGGCACAGTATTAACTGCATTGGCACTATGTACCTGTATGTGAAATGTTGGCACAGTTAGGCACTGCCCCTGGAATATGTACAGGTATGAGGAAATGTTGGCACTAGACACTGCAGGCAGTATTTACATGGAATGTGAAATGTTGGCACAGTATGACACTGATTGGACACTTATGTTACATGTATGAGGAAATGTTGGCACAGTATTAGACACTGCATGGGCACATAGTTACACTGGTATTGGGAATGTTGGCACAAGGACACTTACCTTGGCACTATGTTCCACTGTTATGTTGCAAATGGCACCAGTATGTACCTGAAGGCCACTCTGTTCCACTGTATGAGGATACTGTGCTTCTTTCACGTATGACCGGCACTCCTATGGCACTATGTTACATTGGTATCTGGGAAAGTTGGCACAGTAGACATGCATTGGCACTATGTTAACATGGTATGAGGGAATGTTGGCACCAGTATAGGACACGCACTGTGGCACTATGTTCCTGGTTTGGGGAGTGTTGGCACAGTATTTGTACACTGCATTGCACTATGTTCCATGGTATGGTAAATTTGGCACAGAGTGACACTGCATTGGCCTATGTTACTGTAAAGGAAAACTGTTGGACACAGGGATGACACTGCAGTGGCACTATGTTACATGTGTATGGGAAATGTTGGACACAGTATGACACTGCATTGGCACTATGTTCCATGTGTTGGGGAGATGTTTGGCACAGATAGGACATGCATTGGACCCTAGTTCCATGGTATGGGGAATGGGCACAGTATGACACTGCATTGGCCACTATTTTACATGGTTATGGGGAAATGTTGGCCCAGTATGACACTGCATTGGCACTATGTTACATGGTATGTTGAATGTTGGCACAGATGACACTGCCCGGCAACGTAGTTACATGGTATGAGCGAAATGTGTGACACATATGACACTGATTGGCACGATGTTACATGGTATGGGGAAATGTTGGCACAGTATGACATGCATTGGACTATGTTCATGGTATGGAGGAAATGTTTGGCAGCAGTATGGACATGCATTGGAACTATTTCCTGGTATGGGGAAATGTGGCCAGTCGTATGGACCTGCATTTGGCACTATGTACAGGTATGAGGATGTTTGCACAGGTAATTACAAGTTGCATTGGCACTTATGTTACCTGGTATGTTGACAATGGAAATGTGGCCAGTATGAACTGCTGGCACTGTGTAATCCATGGTATGGGGAGATGTGGTCACAGTATACATACCTTGGCACATGTTCCATGGTATGGGAGAATGTTGGCCAGTATGAACTGATGGCACTATGGTTTACTGGTTATGGGGAAATGTTGGCCACATTTGTACACTGCATTGGCACTATGGTTACATGGTACTGTTGAAATGTTGGCACGTCATGCACTGCCCGTGGCACTATGTACTGTATGAGGAAATGTTGGCCCAGTATGACACTACAATTGGCACTATGTTACATGGTATTGTTAAATGTGGCACAGTATGACACTGCATTGGAACTGTGTTAACATGGTATGAGGAAATGTTGGCACAGTATGACACTGAATTGGCAATACTTGTTACAGGTAATGGGGCAGGATGGCGAACCTATGGCACGCGTGCCCCAGCGGCACTGCGAAGCCGTTTCTGTTGGCACGGCGTACCGTCGCAGTAAGCCTCGCCCGCTGCCCGTAAAAAATGTGGTCTATGCGAGCGGCGGAACTACGCGCGCTCATAGACAGAGACCGTCAGGGTTTTTGCGCATGTCCGGTTAACGTGGTGAAGTGCTGAAAGTTTCAGCCGGCGTCCCATAGAACCGCGCATGCCGGCATTATTATCCCCCCGGGCCGCTCCGCTCTGCCGTGCTCACCACCCTTCGTCTCCACTCTGTCCCGGTATCTCGCTCCGCACTTGCTTTTCCCTTTCCTGTCCCTTTCCGTAATCGCCCCCCTCCAGTTCCCCAGAGCCCCTCCTACCAGCCTGGAGTTCCCCCTCTCTACGCTTCTGGCCGCACTCTCATCGCTCCGCCCACTCTACCTTCCACCCTTGATCGCACCCACATGGCCTCCGGCGTCCGTGGCCCCCACCTATCCTACGCCCTGGGCATCGGCGCTGTTACGACCGCCCTCGTCGGTCCTCTCTTGCGTTCCCCCTTGAAAGAGAAGGGGTCCCCCCTCTATTGCAGGCCTCTACCGCCGCCTGAACGACGTGGTGGGGGAAGAGAGCAGTAATAAGCATACAAAGGATGCACTCGAAGAAACTTCTGCATGAGACAGGCTTCAGTGGTGCTGCGTACGAGTGAGTCCTTTCTTCCTCAATGCTCTAGGATCTTTCCGTATCCAACCTGACAAAACTCTAGAAAAATAATAAAGTAAAGTTTATCGTGTTATGTAATATGTCTATGTATGTAATCTGTATAGTTCGGCTGGTATATTGTATATGTCTATGTCATTAATTGTCTTTCTTAATGATTTCATATGTATGTCTGTACTGATATGCTATGTCTTGTCTATGTACTGTTAATGTGTAATGTACTGTGTATCTTTGTGATGTTTTTCTATACTATCTTCATTCCTCATGTTTCTGTTAGTTTAACTACTGGCGATAAGCTTATGCATGGTTTATCATACATGGGGCATTCTGTAGCATTTTATACTACAATGGCAACTTTGTATGTATTTTTTAATACTACTTGGCGGCATTCTGTATGCATTTTATACTACATGGCGACTTCTGTATGTATTTTATACCTACTCTTGGCGCATTATGTATGCATTTTATACTACATGGCGACTCTGTAGTCATTTTTATTACTACTTTGCGGCATTCTGTATGCATTTTATACTTTACTGGCGAACATTGTATGCATCTTTTATACTACTTGGCGCATTATGATGCATTTTTATACTACATGGCGAACATTCTGTATGCATTTTCTACTACTTGGCGGCATTCGATGTTTAACTACTCGCACTATGCTTTTATAATTTTTACTATGGCGACAAGGCTTTAATGCATTTTTTACATGGAGCTTAGCATTTGACGTCTGTGACAAGCTGTATGGCATTTTTACTATATTAGTATAGGCTGGGGGGGGGGTGCTCTCTATGCTCGTTTTCCTCTAATTAAAACCTGTATTCTAGTGGAATTGTGGGGTGGGCACTGGCACTTCAAGGCAGGAAGGTTGGGTTGGGGGGGGGGGGCAAGGGAGGACTCGGCCCTAGCAAGTGCGCCATCACTGGTATGGGGAAATTGGAATTGGCACAGTTATGACCTGCATTGGCACTAGTGGTTATGGTATGGGGAATGTGGCACAGATGAACACTGCATTGGCACTAGGTACATGGTTATGAGAAAATTTGGCACAGGATGACAACTGCATTGGACTATGCTACATTGTATGGGAAATGTTGGCACAGTGATGACACTGCAATTGGCCACTATGTGCCATGGTATGTGGAAATGTTGCACAGGTATGACACTGCATTGGCACTAATGTACATTGTAATGCGGAAACGTTGCATCAGTATGACACTGACATTGGCATTATGTTACATGTAGGAGGAAATGTGGCACAGTTAATGACACTGATTGGCATATGTTACACTGTATGGGGATATTTTGGCACAGTAGATCACTGCACTTGCACTAGTGTTTACATGGATATGGGGAGATATGTTGCACAGTTAGGACACTGCAATTGGCACTATGTTACATGTATGGGGAAACTGTTGGCACATATGAACACTTGCATCATGGCACTATGTACATTGTATGGGGAGATGTTGGCACAGTTATGACACTGCATTGGCACTATGTACAGCTGTGGGGAGTTGGGCCGTCAAGTCCAACACAAGTACAGTAAGTCACAGCCAGACACAACACCAGTCCAAGTATGACACTGCATTGTGCACTATGTTACATTGTAGGGGAAATGTTGGCACAGAGGAATGACACGGCATATGGCACGATGTTACACTGGTATGGGGATATGTTGGCACAGTATGACACTGCCATTTGGCAATGCATGGTATGGCAATGCACAGACCCTCTATGTTCTCCAGTATGCACTGCATTGCATTATATTTGACAGGATGCACTGAACACTGGACATAAAGTTTGCAATGTGGGGCACGAAACTGGCAACATGTTTGGGAGAATGTGCACTGGGCATTGGCACCTATTTGGGCACAGTCAATGGCACGTGCATGAGTCTGTTGCAAATCATTTCCAGAGCATGCATTCCTATGCCATTTCACTAAGTTTGCCTCAATTATTCCTGCATCCTCAATGCAATTTCTTTCTAACAGTGGCTCTATGTTAGCATGGTATGGCACTACGTTAGCATTATGTTTCACACAATATGGCACCGCTTGGTACGTTATGGGGAATGTTGGCACAGGATGACACTTGACATTGGCACTATGTTACATGGTATGGGGAAATGTTGGCACAGTATGACACTGCATTGGCACTATGTTACATGGGTATGGGGAAATGTTGGCACAGTATGACACTGCATTGGCACTATGTTTACATGGTATGGGGAGATGTTGGCACAGTATGACACTGCATTGGCACTATGTTACAGGATATTTGTGAAATGTTGGCACAGTATGCACTGCATTGGCACTATGTTACTGGTATGAGGAAATGTGGCACAGTATGACACTGCATGGCACTATGTACAGTGTATGTTAAATGTTGCACGTATACACTGCCCTGGCACTATGTTACATGGTTATGAGGAAATGTGGCACAGTAGACACTGCATTGGCACTATGTTACATGGTATGTTGAAATGTTTGGCACAGTATGACATTGCATTGGCACTATGTTACAATGGTAATGAGGAAATGTTGGCACCAGTATGACCAAGTGCATTGGCACTATGTTACATGTATGGGGAAATGTTGGCACAGGTATGACACTGCATTGGCACTATGTTACATGGTAGGGAAGTTGAGCACAGGATGACACTGCATTGGCACTATGTTACTTGTATGGGGAAGTGGACAAGTATGACACTGCATGGCACTATGTTCCATTGTTGGGGAGATGTTGCACAGTTATGACATGATTGGACACTAGTTATGGTATGTTTGACAACGTTGGGCACAGTATGACACTGCCCTGGACTATGTTGCTCATTGGTATGAGGAAATGTTTGGCACAGTATGGACCACGAATTGGCACTAGTTACATGGTAGTTGAAATGTTGGCACAGTATGACACTGCATTGGCACTAAGTTACATTGTATGAGGAAAGTTGGACAGTATGACACTGCCGATTGGCACTAGTGACAGGTAGTTATGAGGAAAAATGTTGGCACAGTGTGACACTGCATTGGCACTATGTTACATGGTATGGGGGCAATGTTGGCCACAGTATGACACTGCATTGGCACTATGTTACTGGTATGGGAAATGTTGGCACAGTATGAACTGCATTGGCACATGTACATGGTATGAGGAAGGTGCCCATTTTGCCACAGGATGACTGCAGCTGGCACTATGTTTACGTTGTATGGGGAAATGTTGGCACAGTATGACACTGCATTGGCATATGTCATGGTATGATGGAATGTTGGCACAGTATGAGACACTGCATTGCACTAGGTACATGTATGGGAATGTTGGCACAGTCATGACACTGCATTGGCACTATGTGCACATTGTAGGGGAAATGTTGGCCACAGTATGACACTGCATTGGCAGATGTTAAATGGTATGGGGAGAGATGTTGGCACAGTATGACAATGCATTGGCACTAATGTTAATGGTATGGGAGATGTGGCACAGTATGACACTGCATTGGCACTATGTTACATTGTATGGGAAATGTTGGCACAGTCATGGCACATGTTCCATGATGTGGATTGTAGCACTATGTACATTGGCTATGGGAGGTGTTGGCAAGTATGACCGATTGGCAATATGATGTATGGCACTGCACCGACACTCGATGTTCCAGTATGGCACTGCAGTGGCATTATATTTGCACAGGATGGGCACTACACTGGGGAATATGTTTGCACTGGTGGGCACTGCACATGGCACATGTTTTTGGAGAATTTGGCACTGCATTGGCACTATGTTGGCACATCATGGCACTGCATTGGCAGTATGTTGCACACATGGCACTGCATGGACATGTTGGCACAGTATGGTACTGCATTATATTTGCATGGTATGGATACGTTAGCCTTATGTTAACACAATATGCACCGCATGGTACGTTATGGGGAAATGTTGGCACAGGATGACACTGCTTGGCACTATGTTACATGTATGAGGAAATGTTGGCACGGATGACACTGCATAGGCACTATGTTACATGGTATGTGAAATTCTGTGCACAGTATGACACTGCTTGGCACTATGTTACATGGTATGAGGAGATGTTGGCACAGTATGACACTGCATGGCACTATGTTTACATGGTATGGGGAAATGTTGGCACAGTATGACCTGCATTGGCACTAGTACATGTATGGGAAAGTGTTGGCACAGTATGACACTGCATTGGCGCTATGTTACATGGTATGGGGAGATGTTAGCACAGTATGACACTGCATTGGCACTATGTTACATGGTATGGGGAAATGTTGGCACAGTATGACACTGCATGGCGACTATGTTACATGGTATGGGAAATGTTGGCAAGGATGACATGCCATTGGCACTATGTTACATTGTATGGGGAAAGTTGGCAAGTTGACACTGCATTGGCACTATGTTCCATGGTATTGGAAATGTTGGCACCGTATGACACTGCATTGGCACTATGTTACATTGTAGGGGGAAATGTTGGCACAGTATGCCACTGCATGTCGCACTTATTGTTACATGGTATGGGGAAATGTATGGAACATGTGTGGCGCAGTAGACACTGCATTGGCACTATGTTACATGGTATGGGGAAAATGTTGGCACAGTATGACACTGCATTGGCAGTATGTTAATGGTTATGGGGAAAGGTGGCACAAGTATGACAATGCATTGGCACTGTGTACATGGATATGGGAAAGTGTGGCACAGTATGCACTGCATTGGCACTCTGTTCATGGTATGGGGAAATGTTGGCACAGTATTGACACTGCATGGCACTAGTCCATGGATGGGGAATGTTTGGCACAGTGGACAACTTGCATTGGCACTATATTACATGGTATGGGGAAATGTTGGCACAGTTATGACACGGCATTGGAACTATGTCCATGGTATGGGGAGAGTTGGCACAGATGACCCACATTGGCACTAGTTCATGTATGGGAAGTTGGACATATGACACTATTGCTAGTTCCATGGTATGGGGGAAGAATGTTGGCCAGTAGACACTACATTGGGCACTATGTTTACATGGTATGGGGAAATGTTAGCACAGTATGACACTGCATTGGCACTATGTTACATGGCATGGGGAGATGTTGGCACAGTATGACACTGCATTGGACATGACATGGTATGGGAAATGTTGGCAAAGATGACATGCTTGGACTATGTTCCATGGTATGGGGAGATGTTGGCACAGTATGACACTGCATTGGCACTATGTTACATGGTATGGGGAGATGTTTGCACAGTATGACACTGTATGTTGATACGTGGCCTGACACTCAGGGTGATTCTGTGTAATCCTACAGAACATTCTTGATGTCTTCCCCGGATCTCCGGAGGCTCTGTTCCTGTAGAATGATGACTATAAAAGTTTAGGAGTGTGTTAATAGGAGATCTAATCTGATGTGATCAATAGCAACACCAGACCCCAGAGGATTCCTCCGGGACCCACAAATACATCATCAGGCGGCCACACATGTCAACCAGGACCCCCAGGAGGACGAACCCCACAACCTCAAAGACACGTCGGAGTATCCCCCATGACCTGTCAACCGGTGTGTGCCACACTGGTAGAGAAAGAAGAAGAAAATTGAACGTAATAAAGATAATAGTATAGATAGGAGATAGATAGATAGATAGATAGATAGATAGATAGATAGATAGATAGGAGATAGATAGGAGATAGATAGGAGATAGATAGGAGATCGATAGATACGATAGACTAGATAGATAGATAGATAGTAGATAGATAGGAGATAGGATAGATAGATAGGATATAGATAGAATCGGGAGATAGATACGACTAGATAGATAGATAGGAGATACGATAGGAGATAGATAGATAGCTAGATAGATAGATAGAGATAGTCGAGAGATGATGATAGCAATAGGAGAGATAGATAGGAGATAGATAGAGATAGCTGGATAGATAGGAGATAGATAGATGATGGCAGAGTGATGATGGATACGGATATAAACTCCATGTTTCCCTAACACATTAGAGCTGATCTCTGGGGGTCCATCAGGGGGACACATCATGGCAACCTTAAGATTAGATCTGTCGTCCAGCTGGGAAATATTCTCCTCTTCTCCTCTCCTCAGTCAGTCGTCACTCTTTGTCTTCTCCTTAGACGTCTCTATAATAATTCCAGCTGGAAATTTCTACTGCAGTTTGAGTTGTAAATATTTTCCGGATAATCACCGGCCTCCTCCGTCTATCCTATTGTTATGGACTCGCTCTTAACATTTCAGCACAAATAAATATAACTTTGTGCTCACCCGTGGATAAGGAGTAGTGCGAGGAAAATTACTGGAAAGGGTTAAAAATGGAAGCGACGGCTGCCGGATCGGGCTCTCTATCAGGTGTCCTGGTGCTAGGGTATCTTAAGAGTCCGCACCACAGGATCAGGGCAAGGAATCCAGTGTCATGGGGTAAGTTCATCCACAAAGTGCTGGATAAAAGGAGAGACTCCTGCACTTCGTGCCTCCTCACTCTTAAGATTGTCTGTCAAGTAGGAAGCAAGAAAATCAGTGTCATGGGCAGCGGGGATATGATTTTCTACGGATTTTAGTAAATGGGCACTATACACAGACCTCGCTGATTCTCAAAAAGGGCTTTTTTCTCCAGTAGTTGTTGTACTACGTGGTCCTGACACTGTTTTCACCTGTACGGGGTTCTGGACTATGTTGTAAGGAACAACCGGGGTGGGTAGCTACCACTTTGAGCATTGCTAGTCTAGTAGCAGCTTCCAGCACGTACATCTCAAAATATGAGTCAAAGATGTGGTCAGTGGACAGGTTTAGGTAAGAAAGCCACATACTGGGCTCTTGACTTTGTTGGAAGAAATTACCAGGGAATACCTCCTTGGAGTAGGTCATGTCTAGTGGCAGAGTTCCAGCGTAGCACCAAAATATGAAGCAGAGATGTGGTCAGTGGACAGGTTGAGGCAGGAAATTCCACATACTGGGCTTTGACTGTGTTAGAAGGAACTACAGGGTAGCTCCCCCTTTGAGTAATACAGTCTAGTGGCAGCTCCAGTGTGTTGTGCATCAAAAATGAGAGCAGTGATGTGGTTAGTGGAAAGGTTGAGTCAGGAACTCTACCATCGGGGATCTGTACTTGTTATAAGGAACCACCAGGTAGCTACCCCCTTGAGTAGTTCAAAGTCCGTGGCAGCTACCAGCATGTAGCACCAACAGGTGAGGCAGGGATGTGGTCAGTTGACAGGTTGAGGTCAGAAATGGGCAGAATCTTGGGGCAACTAGAACAGGGTCATTTATGGAGAACCAACAGATGAGCAATCTGGACCCTTATTGTAGTATCTTGTCTTGATCTTGACCCGGCCACCTTGTATCTAATACGCATAATTTAAAAAAAATATTAAACAGCAAGCAGAACCACTGGGTCACTACTCTTGGTCACTACCTCCATTCAGTGACAGTGACAGGCTTTTTGAGAGACACAAAACCATGGTAGCAAAGGACCTGTAGAACGTGGAGGCAGGCCGGTGGTCCGGGTAGGCAGAGCTCATGTCTATCAGTAATCCAGAGCAGAGGAGAGAGCAGAGGGCACAAGTTCTGAGTCAGCCCAAAATAGTCGATAAAATCAAGATTACACCTTTGTAGACACTGATGCTCAGGACCTTCCCAGGGAGAATGTACCTTAGATATGGTGATTAGTGTAACTATCCAGGAAGTATGTATTCAGTGGAAGAACTAGCAATAGGACCCAGGGGGTGCATCACCATACATATCAACCAACATTAGGATAATATTAAGAAAACATGTAATATAAAACAATCCAATCTAGAGCAGAGTTTATAGGACTCGGTCCCATCTTGTGCACCTTACGGGTGCGGGTTCAATCACGTCCGGGTGGCAGCCGTGTCACCGCGGCCGCTTTATGATGGTTGCATTTCCCTCCTGGTCTCCGTCTCATCGGCGGCTCCTTTAATTATTACAGGATTTATGAATTGTTGCTCTTATTGAGTATTCAGCGCCTATAATCTGCTGCTTTATAAAGGAGTGACCTTCTGCAGTGCAGATTCCGCCAGAGGCATAATGGGAAGCCCTGGGGATAAATATCAGGCTATCTGGGTTTCGCGCCGCTCGTGGAGCAGACGCCGTTGTCTGGGGCTGCCGCTTCTCCTCTGCCGCTCTAGCACATGGAATAATCGTTGTAGAGGGACATAATTACCATTCAATATTGTACATTGTGCTGCTGCTGCTCGAGATGTTTATGAAGGATATATTGAGCCCCACTCAAACCTTCCAGGGACGATCCGTCTGGATATCTAATGGCGGCGTTATCAGGACGCGGGGGATAATAGCCCCTGGAAGTGGAGTGACATAGACACCATTAATTGGCTGCGAAATCGGAAGGAAGAAATTGTGCAAACTGATGCCCTCTCACACAACAACACATTGTAGAGATTGTAGCAGTTCTTGAGGTTGTTGTTGGTTCTGGTTTGCATTATTGGATCACATCATATTAAATAAATAAAGCCACAGATCCATTAGGTCTAACCGTTATCCTACTGTGTTAAAGAACATCTACCACCAGGATGAAGGATTGTAAACCAGAACAGAGAAATACTGGTGCGTGCCCACCCTTGCACACGGACATACTGGTGTGTGCCCACCCTGGCACACTGACATACTAGTGCCTGCCCACCCTGGCACACTGACATACTGGTGCATGCCCATCCTGGGACACCGACATACTGGTGCATGCCCAACCTGGCACACTGACATACTGGTGCATGCCCAACTGGCACACTGACATACTGGTGCATGCCCAAAAGACACACTAAAATAATGGTGCGTGCCACCCTGGCACACTGACATACTGGTGCATGCCCATCCTGGGACACCGACATACTGGTGCATGCCCAACCTGGCACACTGACATACTGGTGCATGCCCAAAATGGCACACTGACATACTGATGTGTGCCCACCCTGGCACACTGACCTACTGATGCGTGCCCATCCTGGAACACTAACATACTGGTGCGTTCCCACCCTGGCACACTGACATACTGGTGCGTGCCCACCCTGGCACACTGACATACTGGTGCATGCCCACCCTGGCACACTGACATACTGGTGCATGCCCACCCTGGCACACTAACATACTGGTGCGTTCCCACCCTGGCACACTGACATACTGGTGCGTGCCCACCCTGGCACACTGACATACTGGTGCGTGCCCACCCTGGCACACTGACATACTGGTGCGTGCCCACCCTGGCACGATCTGCTCTTTGTTTAGCTCTATATCCTGATTTTTACAAGAAAGGCTTTTTGAAAATTATGCAAATGAGCCCGAGGGGCTCTGGGCTCCATAGGTGTTTAAAAACATATATATTTTTTTAAAATATGTTCTTCACCAGAATTAGAGGAGCTGAATCGAAAGTGGATTAAATGTAACATTTATTTTGTTACCATGCTTTGCAGCCGGTTTATTTTTCCGACAATCCCTTAGTGGCTATCAGCAGGACTCAGGTAATTAGGCTCCTGCAGCACAGGCGTCAGCTTGCTCTTCCCCATCTTCCGCACCATTTTTTTCGCTGACTATTAATCTGCAAGAAACCGAGAAGGCATTTACAACAATTATGTTCTGCAAAAAAATCTAAATCCCAATGGCGGAGATGAAGCGCCGGACTGTTTATTTAATCTTTGCTTTAACAGGCACACATCCCCGGTAGCAGCACTAAAATGAGAAGCAGGAGACGCATCAGTGTATTGACATGTTTAGAATAACCCTGACATTGAGTGTCAGCGCTGCGGGAGGAGGAGGGGGGCCAGAGAGGAGGGGGGGGGCGCCAGAGAGGAGGGGGGGGCGCGGCAACGAGGGAGAGAAAGTGACAGCAACAGAATGAATGAGAGAGACGGAAAATAGAGCGAGATTAAGATGTCACATGAGGGGGAATGGGAAGAAAACTGAGAAATACAATAATCGCTATAAATAGAAACAAATATATCTAATATATAAATTAAATTCAAACAGATAAAATCATAAATTATCAACTCATGATCTTATTATACTATAAGTAGTAGGATAAATATTATAAATAATCCCAATATTATCAATTATGAATAATGGTAGTCACACGGAGGGTGCGTCCTCACACAGCTGTGCTCTTATCTCTCCGTATTCAGCTGCTCCAAATAGCCCCGCCCCTCTGCTACTATCAATCAGTATCGTAATATTACAGCAATCATATTAAGAAGAGGAGGGGCAGTGGAAAATCGTAATACAGAAAGCTAAGAGCACAGCAGTGTGAGGACACACCCATCCGGAATATAAATCCATATATCACAGTCCTGCTGCTACTAACATACACAATGGTTACATGATTATACATCTCTACGGGGACAATACCTTAAACTGGCTGCAGAGAACACAGAGCACAGCAGTGTGAGGACACACCCCTCCGGAATATAAATCCATATATCACAGTCCTGCTGCTACCAATATACACAAAGGGATGATTATACATCTCTCCGGGGACAATTCCTAACACTGGCTGCAGAAAGCACAGAGAACAGCAGTGTGAGTACAGATCTCTCCAGGGACAATACCTAACACTGACTGCAGAGAACACAGAGAACAGCAGTGTGAGGACACACCCCTCCGGAACATAAATCCATATATCACAGTCCTGCTTCTACTATCAATATACACAAAGGTGTGATTACACATGTCTTCAGGGACAATACCTAACACTGACTGCAGAGAGCACAGAGCACAGCAGTGTGAGGGCACCCCTCCAATGCACTTGGAGAAGCTGCAATCCTGGAATATTTACACACATATCACAATGCTGCTACTAACAGACACAAATGTCTTATTACACATCTCTCCAGAGACAATACATAACACTGGCTGCAGAAAGAGCACAGAGCAAAGCAGTGTGAGGACATGCCTTCAGTGCAATTGGAGAAGCTGCAATCCTGGAATATAAATCCATATATCACAGTCCTGCTGCTACTAACAACAACAACAACTGTAAACCTCACTGACTTTGTGCTTGTATTCCTCCAGTGGCTGGTGACCACCACACGGCAGTTGTTGGTGATTGTGGACATTGTTACATTGTTACGGCGTGCGTCGGGAAGGGGTTAAACATTGTTGCATTTGATTGTTTATTGTTTAAATAAAGTGTTTTTGTATCTTCTGGAAAAGAGCGAGAGGAAGTTGAGGAATTTTTATGGCAACAAAGTTGATGTAAGAGTTGGGAGGGAAGGATTACCATAACCAGGACTCTTCTACCACAAGGCCACACCCACTGGACTCTTGGCAGCTAATTTACATATGAAAATGGAATTTTGGGTTCTGCTATTATGATTTGTGGTAACACGGATACGTTTATGGCTTGTAACGCGTCTCTGCTTCTAATTGTAGCCATTTCCCGTAGACGCTAGTGTCCGCCCCTCCCCAGCACATTTGTCGCCCCCGTCGCTGGCGAATGTTTTTCCGCCTTGATAAAGAAATGATTGTAATTTTGCGTCCTCAGACCGGATTCGCACACAATAACGGGATGTAACATTTCGCCGCTACCGATGTGAAGTGAACTTATCTTCTGATGACAGTGGAGAATAAAAGGGAAAGATAAAAATCATAATTAATGGCGACTGGAGGAACACAATGGGAGCGGATTTGCGGATCGCATCATTTTCGGACACGGCTTCTTAAAGGAGACCTGAAACAAAGTTTCGTGAAAATTTGTGTTCCTCTTCCTGAATGGGTGTTACTATTCTTGCCATTTTTTCTGATGTTACCTTTAAATCAATTTAAAGGGATATTTTGGCTTATTTCACTTAAAGGAAATCTACCACCAAGATGAAGGACTGTATGCAAATGAGCCTGAAGGGCTCCAGGCTCCATTAACACCTATGTAGCCTGGAGCCCCGCAGGCTCATTTGCATACAGTCCTTTATCCTGGTGGTAGATGTCCTATAAGGGAGCACTTACTCATAAATCTAGGCCCCGTGACTGTGGTATGCATGGCCTCCATTCTTTTAAAATAAACTTTTATAATGATGCTTATGAGCCTTAAGGGCTCTGGGGGCCTTACCAGAGCCCCTCCGTGCTGTGGCTTTACAGGCTGTTACATTGTCTCCCTCCCTCTGCCTGCTGTAGGGGGGAGTAAGTGCTCCTGCACAGTGTAAAAACCTTGGAGTCTGCAGTATGGATGAGCTCCCCCGGAGCCTACCAGCTCATTTGCATAATTGCAAAGGTTGATTTTAGAGGGAATAAGGCCATGGATAACAAATATAAGAACACACAGTCCCTGGTGCTTGGATCTATGAGTAAGTGTCCCTGGTTAACATAATGGATTTTTATAGTAGATTTCCTCTAAAGACATTTTTATATTGTCAAATGGGTGGGACCAGATTGTCTTCTCCAGACCAGGCCCTCCCATCTGACTAACTAGAAAGTGTAATTACCATAGCTGGAGAATAGTTTACATTAATGAACACTTATATGTCAGATGGGTGGTTTAGGTATTTTGCAGATCGCCTGACTCCGCCCACTTGACAGTAGGTAATGAGAAAATAATAATAGCTCTGAAACGGTTGGGGCTAAGAAGAAAATTCCAACTCCACCAGACTCAGCGGAGTGGCTGCTATTAAAGGAGGCAAAGAGGTGGATATGATTGAGGTGGTGAGGGTTCCCCTTTAAAGAGACTCTGATAGGACTCTGATAGTCAATCCATGACTCTTATATAAAATATTGTACTTTGCAATTAAGAGTGTTTGAGATATGAAATATTAGAACCAACATAGTGCAAATATCTGCATATTCTCTAAAATTACCACCCATCCTCAGTTCAGCGCCCATTCCTCCTGTCATGCCGTACGGAGAAATTGGAGGTAAAACGAGATTCTGTAATGGCGCGTCCTGAAGTGTCCTCCGGGGGCCAGTAAGAGGCCAGGACTCCGTCCCACGCTGGAACATTTACCCGGAATTGTTTATGTAGAGATTAATTAAACGATTCCTACTTAATTACAGGAATAGTAAACCTCTGGCAGAGGGCTGATGGTCGGAGCCGGACGGCCCTGCTTTATAACCGGGGATAAAATTCTTATCTGGAGTTAATGAGGAGAAGAAACAAGGAGGGGAAGGTGTGATGGACGCGAGGAGAGAAATATCGATTGTGTGACAGCGGGGGAACGGGCAAAGTTTACAAAAAGAACAATGTTTTTGAGATTTTAGGGATTTTGTCACATGATTACATTGTTACCATATTGTCATATGATAATAATGTTTCATAATAATAACCTAATAACTGTAGCAGCCACAAAGCGAGATGCTGTGCCTGTACAGCATTGTGCCCCCTGGTGGAGGCAGATATAGGTATATATCTATGATATTAATATTTATTGAGGTTGTTATTCCTATTCCATGGAGTTGTGTACAGTCCTCGCACTACAGATCATATGTTGGCTCTCCCAGCATCCTCCCTCACATGCAACTCCCACGATCTTCCAGCGGTCCCACCTCCCCCCCCAAAATCATCACAGCACTTCCCAGCCATCCTCACAGAGCAACTCACAGCACGCACATCCTCACAGCACTACCCAGCTCCTCACAGCACTACCAGCATCCTCACAGCCACTCCCCAATCACTCACAGCATCCCACAGCACTCCCACATCTCACAGCAGTCCCACTTACTCAAGCATCCCACATCCTCACAGCACTCCTCACATCCACACAGCACTCCCAGCATCCTCACAGCACTCCCCACATCCTCACAGCACTCCCCACATCCTCACAGCACTCTTGCCATCCTCACAGCACTCTCGCCATAATCACAGCACTCCAAGCATCCTCCAGCAACTCCCCAATCCTCAACAAACACCCCACCATCCTCACAGCACTCACACCATCCTCACAGCACTCCCCACATAATTACAGCACTCCCCACATCCTCACAGCACTCCTCACGTCCTCACAGCAATCCCCACATCCTCACAGCACTCCCACATCCTCACAGCACTCCCCACATCCTCACAGCACTCCTCACATCCTCACAGCACTCCCCAACCAATCCTCACAGGAATCCCCACATCCTCACAGGAATCCCCACATCCTCACAGCATCCTCACATCCTCAAAGCACTCCCACATCCTCACAGCACTCCCCACATCCTCACAGCACCCCACATCCTCACAGCACTCCCTACATCCTCACAGCACTCCCAGCATCCTCACAGCACTCCCAGCATCCTCACATCACTCTAACCATCCTCACAGCACTCCCACATCCTCACAGCACTCCCCACATCCTCAGAGCACTCCCCAGCATCCTCACAGCACTCCCAGCATCCTCACATCACTCCCAGCATCCACACAACACTTCCATCATCCTCACATCACTCCAACCATCCTCACATCACCTCCAAACATCCTTACAGCACTCCCACCATCCTCACAGCACCCAACCATCCTCACAGCACTCCCACTCCTCACACATCCCCACATCCTCACGCCCTCCCAGCACTCCACAACAGCCCTCCCACCATCCTCACAGCACTCTCCACATCCTCACAGCACTCCCCAAATCCTCACAGCACTCCCCGCATCCTCACAGCACTCCCCACATCCTCACAGCACTTCCCCACATCCTCACAGCACTCCGCCTCCGAGAGGACTTTGGTTGACTATTCTGCTGAGATAGAGCTGCATGCACACTGCCGTGAGCCCGCCGCACCGTAGACGGCGGGCACACGGCAGCGCGGGGAGAGGAGAGGAGGTGAGCGCAGCTCACCCCGCCCCTCTCCATAGAAACTAATGGCGCAACGGCGCCGTAAGGGGAAAGATAGACCATGTCCTATCTTTCCCGGCTACGGAGCGGTACGGTGCCGCACGTGTGCTGCACCGTACCGCTCCCGTACAGGGCTGTGAGCCCATAGGAGTGTATGGGGGACGTATATCGGCCGTATATACGTCGGCCGTATATACGTCCCCCATACTGTAGTGTGAATGCAGCCTAAGGCTATATTCACACTGCCTTGCCCGCCCGTACCGTACCGTAGCGGGCAATGGCAGTGTACGGGGAGAGGAGGAGGAGTGAGCGCAGCTCACCCCCGCCCCTCTCCATAGCAACCTATGCGCACTGCGCCGTATTACGGGAAAGATAGACATGTCCATCTTTTTCCCGGTACGGAACGGTACGGTGACGCACGTGTGTGCACCGTACCCTCCCGTGGGTGCCGTGCGGCCATAGGAGGTAAGGGGGACGTATATTGGCCGTATAACGTCGGCCGTATATACGTCCTCCACTACGTTCGTGTGAATGTAGACCTAAAGGTCACTGCTTCAGCCCCTGGGAAAAAAACGCCAACAATGATCGTGTAGTGCGAGGGACTGTACACAAACTCCATGGAATAGGAATAAAACCTCAATAAATATAATATCCTAGATATATACCTATATCTGCCTCCACCAGGGGGCACAATGCTGTAGGCACAGCATCTCGCTTTGTGCGTGCGTACAGTATTAGGTTATTATCATATGGAAACTTATTATCATATGAACATATGGTAACATGTAATCATGGTGACCAAAATCCCTAAATCTTAAAAAACATTGTTCTTTTTGTAAACTTTGCCGTTCCTCCGCTGGCACACACAATCGATATTGTCTCTCCTCCGTCCATACACCTTCCCCTCCTTGTCTCTCTCCTCATTAAACTCCAATAAGAATTTTTATCCCGGTTTATAAAGCAGGGCCGTAAGGCCGGCTCCGACCATCATCCCTTGCAGAGGTTTACTATCCGTAATAAGTAGGAATCGTTTATTATCTCTACATAAAACAATTCCGGTAAATGTTCCAGCGTGGGCCGGAGTCCTGGCCTCTAATGCCCCCGGGGACACTTCAGGACGCGCCATTACAGAATCTCGTTTTACCTCCAATTTCTCAGTAGTGCTCATGGACGGGAGGAAAATGGGGCGCTGTACTAGGGATGAGTGGTAATTTTAGAAGAATATGCGATATTTGCACTATGTTTGTTCTAATATTTCATATCTCAAACACTCTTAATTGCAAAGTACAATATTTTAATAAGAGTCATGGTTGACTATCAGAGTCCTATCAGAGTCTTTTTAAAGGGGAACCTCACCACCTCAATCATACCACCTCTTTGATCTTAATTCAGCCACTCCGCTGAGTCTGGTGGTGTAGTTGGATTTTCTTCTTAGCCCAAACCGCAGAGCATTTATTTTTTTCATCTCTACTGTCAAGGTGGCGGATCAGGCGGATCTGAAAATATAAACCCTCCATGGAGTTGTGTACAGTCCTCGCACTACAGATCATATGTTGGCTGTTTTTCCCAGGCTGAACAGTGACATTTACTCTCAGCAGAATAGTCAACCAAAGTCCTCTCGGAGGCGGAGAGTGCTGTGAGGATGCTGGGAGTGCTGTGAGGATGTGGGGAGTGCTGTGAGGATGTGGGGAGTGCTGTGAGGATGCTGGGAGTGCTGTGAGGATGCTGGGAGTGCTGTGAGGATGCTGGGAGTGCTGTGAGGATGCGGGGAGTGCTGTGAGGATGCTGGGAGTGCTGTGAGGATGTGGGGAGTGCTGTGAGGATGTGGAGTGCTGTGAGGAATGGTTAGAGTGATGTGAGGATGCTGGGAGTGCTGTGAGGATGCTGGGAGTGCTGTGAGGATGTGGGGAGTGCTGTGATAATGTTGGGAGTGCTGTGATAATGCTAGGAGTGCTGTGAGGATGTTAGGAGTACTGTGAGGATGCTGGGAGTGCTGGCCTTGGTTGCCTCTACTATTCCAGAACTGAATAAAACATTATGGTAGGAAGCAGAGATTGTTGGGGCTCACAAATACATAGACTAGAGGACTGTGCTGCTGAGAGTCCAGGAAACACAACTCAACTATAGCAGGTCCATCAGAAACCTCAACTAGAGGGCGCACTAAGGCATTACACAGGGCGTGATCCATTCTGTAGACATGTTGGGTCTAATGAAATATTTATTATTTTATACAATATTTTATTTTAAACTGTTTTATCATGAATATTTATTTTTATCGTTATTATTTAGATGTATTGTTATTATTATTGA
>WNYA01000244.1:20464-76395 GCA_019512145.1 Engystomops pustulosus | reverse complement strand
TGCATGTCCGGCCATGGCTCTTAATACCCATTGGGGACACATGCATGCCCGGAAATGGCTCTTAATACCCGTTGGGGACAAATGCATACCCAGTCATGGCTCTTAATACCCATTGGGGACACATGCATTCCCGGCCATGGCTCCTTATAAACCATTGGGTGCACACTGCCTGGGGAGGTCCAGGAGATAGCCCCAACTCGTCAACCTACACTTCAGATGTTCATCATACTAATGGAGAATGAAGGGAGTGACATGTTGCATGCTCAGCTGCTCCATTAGACAGGTGTGGTGGTTCCTGTCCCTATCATATGTTGGCGCCCCAGTGGTCGGGCTCTGATGGATCAGTATATTTTCCTCCTATTTTCTGTGTAGGTCATGACATTCAAACTTCAACCCTTCTAAGATCTGTATCACACATTCTGAATGTTATAGTTATACTGCTGACCCTGTATGCTGGATGATATGGTTGCCATTAGAGATGAGCGGACCTGACTTCATTTGGGTTCAGAGGCGCGACCCGGACATATTTTGCGACCCCTGGCCAATCATGACCATTGCCAGTTTCTAGGCGCATCAATTTGCTGGATTGGCTGTTCAGCTGCCAGTATGAATAATTGGTAAGAGCTCATGGGAAAATTTATGGACGGCTATTTTGTTTTTCATCAACGTTGGAGATTGGAGAGTAAATTTTATGTCACACAACCGTGCAGTACGACTTGTTATGTCCAAAATCATGGACAAGGAGTATTGTGGTGACAGATACACTGTGTCCTCCAGCCCCGGAGATGACATGAACCTTACTCTGTGAGCTGCAGATATTTCTGGATCAAGCCGGGCGGCAAAATTAGTAACAAACTGATTAAAGTATTGATTCTTAGGACAGCGAGTTCAGCCGGCGGGATCAGCATCCGGACTGAATTTCCATTGCACTTTTAACTGTTCGATTGCCATATAGTGCTGCTCATGAAACACTGTCAGGGCTTGGGGTCAGTGAACCCCCTGGACCACTGCGAATGATGACTCTAGGTAACACCTGGGACCGGAATCTAAGTGGCATCCGGTCTTCACCAGAGCCAGACGCAAAGTGGGATGGTCTTGATGCGGCGGGGGTGCCACCAGGTCGTTCCACGAGTGCGACTAGCCCGCGGTGGCAGCCAAGGTCGAGGCACAGGTACGGCAGATGGTCAGGGCAGGCAACAGAGGTCCGGAGTCTGGAACGGAGGAGGAGGTCAAGGCTGGCAGGACAGGAGAAAGGTCAAGGTCAGGTCCAAGATCACAACAGGAGGTCAAGATACAAGGAAGAGGAATCGCTTTGGGAAGCTTTCTCTTGGGCATGTAGCTCAAAGATCCGGCGGGGGGTTGATGGGAGCAGCCGGCCTTTATGGAAAACCCATTAGTGGCAAGCGCCAATCAGTGGTCAGTGGCCCTTTAAATCTTCCAGAGCCGGCGCCATGCCCTAGGGAGCGGGGATGCATGCACCAACTGGAAGAAGAAGAAGCTGGAACGTGGAGAGGTAAATGAGGGCCGGGCGTCTCGCCGCCACCGAGAGATGGACAAGGGTGTGCCTGCGATATGTGGCGTGGGTCACAGGGACACCCGTGACAAACATTGTCTATATACAGTGAGTCAGAAGTAGCGAAAAGCATAATGTCATATGGGAATACTCCGATAAGTAATGGGTGAAGGGGACATCTATGTAGCGGATCACAGACGTCAGGAAATATATATGTGCCATCAAAAACTATGCACCATCCTACAAAAAACAAGCCCTTACACAGCTCTATAATAAATAACATTGTGGTAAAAAAGTAAAGTATGAAAAAACATTTTACATGGGGTGTGGTGTAAAAGACCAAAAAAAAAATTATAATAAGCCTTGATATATCGAAAAACAATCTAAAGCTTCAAGTGCTTCGAGGGCGGGGTCCTAAAAATGATTGATTTTGGAGTAATTCTAAACCTGACAAAGTTATTAACGGAAAAAAAAATTGCAACAACATCCAGGAACGTTCCCTGTGATGCACAGCTATATGACATGATGTCCCTGGTGCTGAACGCAGAGCTGAAGGCGCTGGATCCAATCGATATTAACCCACATGAGAACCCATGGAGAAGCTTTGTGATTATAACTTCCGAAAGAGTTATTACGGATATGATTGGTCATTAGCAAGTCATGTGATTGTCCACAGTGGGAGTGTCAGGGTGTGTCTCTACAGTTTCATACTATAACCAAGAAGATTAGGTAAAAGGATGTGGATATGACTACGTGATGAGACTATATAGTAGTCTGTCACCATGGAGACCCATAGTTCTGCATAGGAGCTGTAAACACAGAACGAGAGTAGAAATTTAACGGCCGCTACATGCAAAAACCACTTGATAAGTCCTATCAGGTGCAGAGGGGCAATAAAACACTGATTGCAAAAATGTTCACACCCCTAACGATTCAAAAAGCCGTAAAACAAAAAAAATGGAGACACCCTTTAAGTTTTATGGGGCGTCACTATATTGACGGCTATTTTATGGGAATATGTACAGATGTGGCCTTCGCTGATATCCTGTGATTCCGGGACTTTGTAGTAGATCATAAAGCCCAGCGATCCGTGCGCTAACGATCCAATTTAACCGCGGCCTTAAATAATTTCAAACGTCAGTGATTTCGGATTACATAAAAATAACTCATTTCCTATATTCTTAACCCTCCAACTGCCTGTCGGAATATTCAACTGTTCAACCTTTAATTTAAAGGGGGTTTCCAGTTCCGATGTAAAATTTTAAATATAATGACATTGTAACAGAACCAGAGGGGAAACCTAAACCCATTGGACTCCAATATCTTTAATAATGGTCCCACCACCAGGACCGCCATCATCAAGAATATATATATATATATCTACTAAAATAGATGTGTCAGTTCTTCACCTCTTTACAAGCTTTAATAGACATTTTTCCATAGATTCTGGTGTAGCTGGAATTTTTTGCCTAGTCTGCACAGATTCCAAATAATCAATGGGTGTCAAATGGGTGGAGCCAAGCTGTCTGCTCCAACCCAGGAGCACCCAGTAGAAAGCCTAATCAGCATACAGTATATACTTGAGTATAAGCCAGTGTACCTAATTTTAACACAAAAAAATGGGAAAACGTATTGACTCTAGTATAAGCCAAGGGTGAGAAATACATTGGTCACAGCCTCCCCCCAATATATAGCTAGCCAGCCCCTTGCCCCCCAGTATATAGCCTGCCAGTCCATGCCATCTAGTATATATCCATCCAGTCCATGCCCCCTAGTATATAGCCAGCAGACACTGCCCAGAGTTTGGTATAGCCTGCAGAACCCTGTCCCTTAGGTTTATAGCTAGCAGCCCCTTCCCTTTCTAGACTAGTATTATAGCCCAGCAAACTTTAGCCCCTCGTCTCCTAACCCCCATTCTGTTAGTATTAGCTGCCAGCCGCAACATCACCTAGTATAAGCCATCCCTTGCCTCCTACTAGTATTTATGTCAAGCAAACCCCTGCCACCTAGCAGTGAACTCTTAGTAAATAGCCAGGCCCCTGCCCCCAGTATATAGCCTGCCAGCCCATGCCCCCTAGGATATAGCCAGTCCCTGCCTCTAGTATATAGTCAGCAACACCCTGGCCCTTAGTAAATAGCCAGGCCCCTGCCCCCAGTATATAGCCTGTAGCCCCTTGCCCCAGTATATAGCCAGCAGCCCCATGCCCCCAGTATCTAACAAGCAGCCCCGCCCCCAGTATATAACCAGCAGCCCCTGCCCCCGGTATATAACCAGCCCATCCCTACTAGTATATAGCCAACAGCCTCTGCCCCTGGTATATATCCAGCAGCCTCTGCGACCGAGTATATATTCAGCAGCCTCTGCCCCCTAGTATATAGCCAGTACCCCCTGCCCCCTTTATATAGCCAGCAGCCCCTGCCCCCAGTGTATAGACAGCAGCCCCTGCCCTTCAGTATATAGCCAGCAGCCCCTGCCTGAGGTATGCCAAGCCTATAAAAAAAAAAACTACTTTGTACTCTTCTTTCCAACGCCCCTGCAGGACCTCTTACTTCTTTCAATCCTCCGGCTCTGTCTTCGGGTCCCCACACTGCCGCACACAAACTATGAGGTCAGCGGCTGAGTTATAATGTTGGGACCGGAAGCAAGAAGAAGATCTGCAGGGGGCATTGGAAAGGTGAGTACAGAGTACATTTTGTTTATAGACTCGAGTATAAGCTGAGTTAGTTTTTCTCAGGACATTTTTGTGCTAAAAAAAACTCAGCTTATACTCGAGTCTATACGGTAGTTTCTTTGTAATTTCAGTAGTCAATATGCAAATTAACCTATGTACAGTCAAATGGGTGGTCTTTTACTGGAGTAGATAGACTTGCTCCTCCTATCTGACAATATAGATCGAAAAATATTAACACTTATGTCTGAAAAGGAAGGATAGCCAGAATATGACTAGCATATTAGTGAAGCAACCAACACCTATTAAAGAATGCAAAGAGTTGGAGTCAGTAATGGATTAGATTTGGGCTGTTTGTTCTGCCATCCTGGGCACAAGGCTGTCCATACCACTCGCCAAGGTTACATGAGCCTTTCAATGATCTTCAAAGATCCTACAAAGCTCCTGAAACAGTAGAGTGAAAGCGGACTGAAAAATCCCCCATACTTCTTAAGAAGCTATTCTGTACCAGTGTACTGAACAGTCCTTTCTTAGAGCCTAGTTCTGGTACCATGTACTGACGTCCTTCTAAGAAGCCAGTTTGGTACCATGTTATGAACCGTCCTTCTCAAGAAGTACTAGTTCTGGTACTGTAGAACCGTCCTTTCAAGAGCCTCTCTTCTGGTACCATGCCTCTGACCGTCCTTTCTCAGAAGCTAGTTTCGGTACCATTGCAACTGAACCGTCCTTTCTAAGAAGCCTAGTTCTGGACCTGTATGAACGTCTTTCTCAAGAAGCTAGTTTGTACTTGACTGAAGCCTTTCTCAAGAAGCCTAGTTCTGGTCCGGTTGTCATCTGAATCGTCTTTCTCAAGAAGCCAGTTCTGGTACCATGTACTGAACCGTCCTTTCTCAAGAAGTCTAGTTCTGTACCAGTAATGAACCGTCCTTTTCTTCAAGAAAGCCTAGTTCTGGTACCTGTACTGAACCGTCCTTTCTCAAGAAGCTAGTTCTGGTAAATGGATGAACCGTCTTTCTCAAGAAGCCTAGTTTCGGTACCATGTATTGAACCGTCCTTTCTCAAGAAGCCTAGTTTTTGGTACTGTGTACTGAAGTTCTTTCTCAAGAAGCCTAGTTCTGGTACCATGTACTGAACGTCCTTCTCAAGAAGCCTAGTTCTGGTACATGTACTGAACGTCCTTTCTCAAGAAGCCTAGTTTCTGGTTACCGTTTGTACTGAACGTCCTTCTCAAGAAGCCTAGTTCTGGTACCAGCACTGAACCGTCCTTTCTCAAGAAGCTAGTTCTGGTACCGTGATCTGAACCGTCCTTTCCAGAGAGCATAGTTTGGTACCGCTGTACTGAACGTCCTTTCTCAAGAGCCTAGTTCTGGTACCATGACTGAACGTCCTTTCTCAAGAAGTCTAGTTTGGTACCATGTATGAACCGTCCTTTCTCAAGAAGCCTAGTTCTGGTGACCACCCCCTCCTATTCTGAACCATTGTAATGAACGTCCTTTCTCAAGAAGCCTAGTTCTGGTACCGGTGTTGTACCTGAACCTCCGTTCTTTTCTCAAGAAGCCTAGTTCTGGTACCATGCATCTGAACGTCCTTTCTCAAGAGCCTAGTTCTGGTAACCTGACTGACCGTCCTTTCTCAAGAAGCCTAGTTCTGGTACCATGCATGAACTGTCATTCTCAAGAAGCCTACTTTCTGGCTAACCATTGTACTGAAACCGGTCCCTTTCTCAAGAAGCCTAGTTCTGGTACCGGTACGTGAACTGTCCTTTCCAAGAAGCCTAGTTCTGGTACCATGACTGAACCGCTTTCTCAAGAAGCCTATCTGGGTACATCGCTTTACTGAACCGTCCTTCTCAAGAAGCCTAGTTCTGGTACCTGTACTGAACGTCTTTCTCAAGAAGCTAGTTCTGGTCGGTACTGAACCGTCCTTTTCAAAGGCCTAGTTATGTACCATGTAACTTGAACCGTCCTTCTCAATAAGCCTAGTTCTGGTACCTGTACTGAACGTCCTCTCTCAGAAGCCTCTGTATGGTGTACCGTGTACTGAAACCGTTCTTTCTCAAGAAGCTAGTTCTTGGTACCGTTACTGAACCGTCCTTTCTCAAGGAAGCCAGTTCTGTACCAGAACGAAACCGTCCTTCTCAAGAAAGCCTAGTTCTGGTAACCATGTATGTCTCTCAGAAGTAGTCTGGTCCTTGTGACGTCCTTCCAAGAAGGCACAGTTCTGGTACCTGTACTGAACACGTCCTTTCTCAAGAAGCCTAGTTCTTGGTACCGTGTTACGAACCCGTCCCGTTCTCAAGGAAAGCCTAGTTCTGCGTACCGTGTACACTGAACCGTCTCTGCTCAAGAAGCTAGTTCTGGTACATGTACTGAATCGTCCTTACTTTCTCAAGGAAGCTTGGGTGTGGGACTAGGCTTCGTAAGACAGACGGCAACTTTTAAGTTGCGCTTCACTTCTTCGCTACGTTTTCAGGACCTTGATGAAGATCATTTCATTGTTCAACGATGAAAAAATATTAGACCCTCAATTTTCATACACTCTTAGGCTACATTCACCACAAAATGTAGTGGGGGACGTATATAACGCCGTGTATATACGCCCGATATACACCCCCATAGATGGCAATGGCGCGCGCTTACGTGGTACTGCGAATGTCCACGGACTTCTACCGAGAAGATAGCTTCAATCTTTCTCCGGAAAAGCGGCATGCGGCCATTACTCCTTATGGAGTGGGGGTGGGGTGAGAAGCGACGGTTGCAATGTAGCCCTTAGGCCCTGCATTTCATACGACGTAAAGAAGGCCACGATTCTGGGCCAGAATAAAATATATAAAGGGTTAATAAGTATGGACGAGTGGACCAACCGCCAAATTCCGGTCATATTAAACATTCCAGTTTATGCACGCCTGAATCCGGAAGTACGGGTTCAGCCTCAAATCATTGACCCGTCGTGGTGGTCCTCCCATTTTCTCCGCTCCCCAGTGGATGACCGCAGCTACCATTGAAGGTTATGGCCCGTGCACGGTGGTTGAGGTAAAACTGTGCCGTACCGCGATCAATCCGGGGACAACACGTTGCTTCCACGAGACGCGTTGCTCTCCCAAAGAATGTACAGCATGAAGTTCCGTGCCGACCCCATTTTTAACTACCGCGATCGGTGCCAGTACCCAAATTATTCCAAACCGAACCTGAAATGGTTGCGCTCTCCACTACTTATTAAGCCGTTTGTAATTTTTTTTAACGCGGTCATACAATTGTCACAACAATAGTCCTCCTCTCCTCTCCATCATCCTCATTCTTCCACCCGAATTAGCAATAAAATGTCATCCATCCTCGGCATTAATAACAAATCAATTTAATTGTTCCTATTGGCAAAGTGTTCCATTTTGTTGTACACTGCACAATGGCGAAGGCGCGCCCGGAGAACGCCGAAGTGTATTACCGAATGCTGGATGCAAGCGCAGAGAGGAGGAAATAAATGGGAGAATGGGGGGGTGATAATTTCTAAGTGAAAACTTTTCACCTCATTAAGCACGCTTGTTTTTATAATGTTCCCTGAAACCCCGCGCCTCTCTATATGTTACGCGCTATTACTGGCCTGGAATGTGCTGAGACATTTAGTAACCGCGCACATTCTCAGTGTATAAGAGGGGAGAGAATCCGTATAATACACCGGAGGTGCCGGACCCCCCCCACCGGAAGCTAGGCCATATTAATAGCTGGTGAGGACCAAAGAAATACTTATCTAATTAATTGAAGATGATGTAATTTTAGAAAAGTTTTTAAAAAAAAACCTATGCAACGATCGTGTCTCACCGATCCACTATGGATAACAAGTATATAATTTCGCCGATTCCCTAGACTTCTATTTATTCTCTCATCTTGACACACAGAAGTTGATCCTCTCATTAGCCAAAGTCACAGGTTGAGGTGGTCACTGCTTTGGTCCCCACGCACTGATTGGCTGAGCAGATTACTCTAAAGGAATAGTAGGGACATGGGACCATCAATGGAAACTGTGGGAACATTGGTCTAAAGTTGCGCCTTGATGTAGGCCTGCAACCTAGCATTTGCCATCTGGTCCCTTACTACACTGGAGTTATATGGATTGTACGTCCCCCATGTGGACGTGCTACACTATTAAAATCCAACAATTCCAAGTCCACTGGGATTATTTTTTATTCCTGATGGGACCTATCCATAAGGATAAGCACTTGAATATTAAGGTTGTACATACCAACTGCCATATGGGGGACGTATATATGTCCCCCATGAAGAACAATGGGCGCACTGCAGCGTCCTATCGTTTCCCTGAATATGTGCAGGCCACATTGTGGTGAAATGTTAGCCTATGTAGCCCGATAGGTATCTGCCACCCTGGACCCTACATGGACCCACTACTCCAGGAAGTTGCTGGTGGAGTATGGTGTACAGAAAAACGATAGAAAGTAAAAGAAGTTAGAAGTGCTGCATCCACTTGTAGAGGCCATGTGGAGTATGCAATCGTGATTTGTGGCTTAGCATACGAGCCTCTACAGGAGTTTTGGCCACCATATCCATGTTGCAGTGAGCTCTGCAGATTTTTTGTGGCAGATAACTTAAAAAAAAGGGGCAATTAGCCAAAGCGAGTGTTGTGAGCTTGGCGGACGAGCCTCGAGGTGTGCATTGATTATGGAAGTGTTGGGCAGTGTCTTAAGGTGTGGACTTACGTTTAGGGACTTTAAGTTTGAGGGGGGCTTTAGCAGTAACTTCGTGTTTGTGTACTTTGACTGTAAAATGATTCTTTCTGTGCCATTTATTGTAATCCATTAGGAATACTGGACCTTCCATAAGTTGGCAATTGGCTACACGGTTGTAAATCCTGTGCCATGTATGCTTTCCTTGGAACAGCCGTCGAGGGGGGAATACGCTGTGTGGGGGTGTGTGAAAATGGCTCACCTGAAGCCAGAACCAGATGGCTTGGATCGAAATACGGAGGCAAGTTTCAAGCTGGTGGGCAATGAAAGATAACGAAGTTTGCTGCTTCCGGAGCACAAACTCTCTGGGGATTGGTTAGTGGGGGAGAGAAGTATGGAGGTTCAGAGTAATGGGGGGCAGCTAGTTGGGTAACGATTAGAAGGAGGGGATAGAGGGGAAAAGAGGTACTGTCGGTAGGGAGTCTAGTCCTGAATCTGGTGCACCCAATCAATTTGGCCAGGGCTGATGGCATGAGGGGGATAACGAGCTCTGGTGTCATGCTGCAGAAAGATGTGGCCTGCTAGCAAACCAGGGGAATTGTGCTCCAGTCAGAAGGGTATAATGGGAGCACAGGCAAGGTCAGTGACAGGTGCTAGGCTGGGGGAGATTCGTTAGTAGGGAACCACACGGGCATAGTGTCACAAAAAGGACTGTGCACTACGAACAGTGTGTTGTTTGACCGGGTGCTAGGGGTTCGCATGGCCGAGTCTGGTTGAGGGATAATTGGGAGGGGCTGAGGTAGGAACCCAGCGGTTTATGCATGGTCCACATGGCCTAATGACAAATGTAACAGGAAGGTGGAAGGCCTTTAAAAAATTGATTCAGAGATTTAGCCATAAGCTCAAGCGGCAAGGACCTCAAAGTAATTTTCTCCGAGATTACTGCCGTTACCTACGTGACCACACACCAGAAAGCCAGCGGGAGATCAAGCGAGCGTTAATAAGTGGCTCATAAGTTGGTGTAGGAAGGGGGTTTGGGTTCATGTGAGAACTGGGTGACTTTCTGTGGCTACAGCTCTACAGTAGGGATGGGTTGCACTCAATGGGTAGGGATTGCAGCGGTTTTAGGGGGAAAAAAAAGGGCTAGAAGGTTGGAGGGACCTGGGGGGAGGGCAACTACACTTGTGCAGGGCAAATAGACGGTTGTACATAGAGAGCTGGAAGAGCCAAGTCCATGGTGGAGGAGGGATGGGCTGGAAATTGAGTATTGGGGAAAGAACGAAAAATACGGACAGGGAAAAACTCAGTATAAAGTGTATGTACACAAATGCAAGAAGCCTCCAAACACAATGGAGGAACTGGAACTCTTGATGTTGGAGGGAAATGATATAGTGAATAATGGGTATCAGCGAGAAATGGCTGGACAGTAGCTACTGACTGGCTGTTACTATAGATGGTTATAGTCTTTTAGAAAGGATCGTTATAAATAAAAACGGGGAGGGGGTTTGTTTATATTTGTAGAATTCTTGCCTCAAGCCTGTCCGCGAGATGACATCAGTAAACGCAAGGATGGAGTCCCTATGGGTGGAGATAAGGGGAGGGGAAAAAAAAAATAATAAAAATATTATTACTTAGGGGTTTGTTATAAGGCTCCAAATATATGGATGAGCAGAGGAAATGCTGATAAGTTGAAATGGATGCGGCTTCAAAGCATGGTGAAGTACTATCATAATGGGGGACTTCAATTACCAGATATTGACTGGGGGGCAGAAACTGCAGGTCCTTCAAGGTAGCAGGTTCTTGTCAACAACAAAAGACAAATTACGCTGTCGCAAATAGTCCTGGAGCCAACAAGAGGGGGGGCACTGCTGGAACGTATCCTTACCAACAGACCTGATAGGGTATCAAACTACAGGTTGGGGGGGGAACCTGGGGATAGTGGATTATAATATCATTGGATTTTGTATTACGCTTACTAAGTGTTAGTGAAGGGCAACCAACACTCTTAAAACTTCAGGAGGGCAAATTTTCATCAACTAAGGGAAGACCTTCAAGGCAAGACTGGGATAATGCCCTCAAAGACAAAAGCCCCCCCAAAAAAGGGACTTTTCTCATATATTCTGAAAAAGTCCTGTGAGAAACACCATACCTTATGAGGAAAAAGCATAAAAGGAACAAGAAAAAGCCAATGTGGCTAACTAGTCTTGTAAGGGAAAGCAATAAGAGAAGAGAGAAAGATAAAGCGTTTAAGGTGCTAAAACCGTGAAGGTAGCGATGAGGCATTACGGATTATTAGAGAGAAAATAAAATCCTGTAAAAGCAGATAAAGGCCGCAAAAATAGAGACTGAGAGAAATATTGCCAGGGAGAGCAAAAAAATCCAAATTATTTTCAAGTGATATAAATGATAAGAAACTAAAAACAGAGAGTGTGGGTCCCCTTAGAAATAACATGGGGGTCGTGGGAAGGAGATGAGGAAATGGGCCAATCTACTGAAATGTCGCCTTCTCCAACTGTCTTTACCCAGGAAAAATCCCCTGGTGGAGACACAATAGGAATAATGTAAATTCTTTTTAATGTCAACAGTTTAACCAGGAAGAGGTACGGCGCCGCCTCGCAACCACTAAGGATAGATAAATCACCGGGCCAGATGGCATACACCCCGGGTTCTGTGCATGAATAGTTACGGTGATAGACAGACGTTATTTTAATATTGAGATTCACTGAGGACTGGTTATGTCCACAGGAAGCGCATAGCAAATGTGGTACCAATATAACAAAAAAGGATCAAAATAGCGATCCTGGAAACTACAGACCCGTAAGTCTAACTGCTGTGGTGGGAAAATATTTGAGGGTTTATTAGAGATGGTACTGGAGTATCTACTGTGCACAACCTTATAAACCCAGCGTCAGCATGGGTTATGAGAGATCGGTCCTGTAGACTTAATTGGTTTCTACGAGGAGGGTAAAGTTCAAGACTGGATCTGGGGGACGCTGTGGAGTTGTAATCTGGACTTTTCAAAGGGCATTTGACACCGTGCACATCACTAAAGGTGGTATATAAAATGAGACTGCTGGGAATAGGAGAAAATCTGTGATCTGGGTAAGTAATTGGCTTAGTGATAGAAAACAGAGGTGGTCATAATGGCACATTCTCAGATTGGGTTGATGTACCAGTGGAGTGCACAGGGGTCAGTATTGGGGCCACTTCTTTTTAATATTTTATAATGACCTTGGTAGTGGGTTTACACAGTCAAGTTCATATTTGCAGATGATACTAAGCTGTTGTAAAGTAATAAATATAGAGGTCGATAGTTTTGCAGTACAGCGGATTTGTGGAAGTGAGGGATAGGGCAGGGAGAGAAATGGTGTTGATGAGGTTTTAATGTAGATAAATGTAAAGTTATGCACTTGGGCCATGGGAAAAACAAAAGTATATAATTATGTTCTAAACGGTCAATTACTTAGTAAAACTGAGGCTGAAAAGGACTTGGGGGTATTGGTGGATGGTAAAACTTAATTTTAGTGACCAGAGCCAGAGCAAGCGCTCGGGTTGCTAAAGCAAATAAAATAATGGGATGTATCAAGAGAGGAATAGATTCTCATGATAAAGACATTCGTTCTGCCCTTATACAAATCCCTGGTCAGACCACACATGGAATATTGTGGAACAGTTTTGGGCACCATGTATATTAAAAGAGATGATATATAGTAGAGTGGAACGGGTGCAGAGGAGAGCAACCAGGATTATAGGGGAATGGGGGGACCGTAATACAGCAAATGACAGATTACAAAATTTGGGATTATTCAGTTTGGAAAAAAGACGATGAGGGGAGACCTCATTACAATGTACAAATACCCGAACGGACAGTACAAGGATCTCTCCAAAGATCTTTTTATACGCCCCCTATCTCGGCCTGTGCCAGGACAAGGGGGCATCCTCTACGCCTAGAGGAGAGGAGGTCTCTACCATCACCAGAGACCGGGGATCCTCTACACCCTAGAGGAGAGTCGATTCTAACATCACCATAAAGGAAGGGGGCATCCTCTACACCTAGAGGAGAGGGATTCTACCATCCCATAGACAAAGGTTCTTACCTGTAAGAGCAGTGAGACTATGGAAATCTCTGCCGCAGAGGGTGTTATGGCCGGACTCTATGTACATGTTCAAGAGAGGCCTGAGGAGACTTCTGGAAGAGAAAAATATCACGGGTTATGGGGATAAAACATTATTATATTCATTTTTGAAGGTTGGACTTGATGGACTTGCGTCTCCTTCCAGCCTTATATACTATGATACTATGATACATGTGGAAAGCCTATTATGAAGCTTTCCATACCTCCCTCTTTTGACTTGACATGCATCTTTTTGGGACATGCGGACTCTACACATTAGTCACATCCATTTTTCCTGCTCTTTCAGTAATGTAGGAGACTCCCCTTTCTCAGGGGCTCCTTGAAATTCCAGGAGATTTGGCAAACAGCTGAGATGAAGTTCTCCGACATGTGGACAAAACATCTTAGGACTGTCTCCAGTAGAACGTGTGGTCCCAGATGATCCCGGGAAAAGCTGATCAGGGATCAGACACCCCTATCAAACTGAGAATGGTTCATCAGTTTCAAAGATAACTCTGAAAAGCTCTTTGAATGATGGATATATCATAATGTGTGTGCAATGGAAAGGCCACATGGGCTTCGAAGCTCTGACCAAGTTTATTGTCTTGTGTTGACAAGGGTTATTGTCATAGATAGTAAACGCATAAAAGACTGATTTACATAAAATGTAGCTGCAATACCAAATGCAACCACATCGACCAAATTGGTGCTGTTGAGCGTTTATCTATGTAGTAAGTAAACCTAAATTTAAGGCTCTCCTACAGTCGGTATAGATCCGGCTTTACTTGCATAAGAGGAGCAGCGGTGACACGAGTTCAGATGTCACTTTTACAGATAAAGATAAACCTGCAGGACGCATTGTCAATTCTCCGCATGGCGGCGGGGAGGAAGATGATCACATGACGCTTTCATCTCACCGGGGACCGTAGGTTTCTTAGTGATGGCAGCGGGAGACCTGATTGCCGCGTTTAGAGATCTTTGCTTGTCATTTAAACAAAGCAAATCTCTATTGATTCCCTAAGCAGATGTCACTCAGAGAAGCCATCAATCCTCCCAGACAGCAGGTTAGAAGGACACAAGCCTCATGGGAATTATATTTTGTGTCTTAAAAAAAAAAAAAAAAATGAATAACAATAATCAGGAGCCACAGAAGACGGGGAACAATGGTGACAAAAATAGGAAAAATGCATGAAAATATCATTGACTTATTACCTCAGAGCTGCGGCCTACTACCTCAGAGTACTGACTTATTATAACCCCACACTGACTTATTACCTCAGAGCAGCAGCCTACTACCTCAGAGTACTGACCTATTATAACTAAACACTGACTATATCCTCAGAGAGCAGCACTAACTCAAGAGGACGACCTATTATAAAACTAAACCACGACTTATTACCTCAGAGCAGCGGCTCTACACTCAGAGTACTGACCTATTATAACTAAACACTGACTTATTAACATCAGAGCAGCGGCCTACTACCTCAGAGTAGACTATTATTAACTAAACACTGACTATACCTCAGAGCTGCGGCCTACTACCCTCAGAGTACTGACCTATTATAACTAAACACTGACTTATTACCTCAGAGCAGCAGCCTACTACCTCAGAGTACTGACCTATTATAACTAAACACTGACTTATTACCTCAGAGTTGCGGCCTACTACTTCAGAGTACTGACCTATTATAACTAAACACTGACTGTATGACTTCAGAACTGCTGGCCTACTACCTCAGCAAAAGTACGGTACCTATATAACCCAAAATTGATTATTAACCTCAGCAGTAAGACTTATATAACCCACACTGACTTATTACCTCAGAGCAGCAGCCTACTACCTCAGAGTACTGATCTATTATAACCCAACACTGACTTATTACCCCAGAGCTGCGGCCTAGTACTTCAGAGTACTGACCTATTATAACTAAACACTGACTTATTACCTCAGAGCCGCAGCCTACTACCTCAGAGTACTGATCTATTATAACCCAACACTGACTTATTACCTCAGAGTAATGGTCCATTACTTCACAGTATTGGCCTATTAATCACAATCTTGCTTTATTACCCCAGCAGTGGCCTATTACTTCAGTACTGACCTATATAATCAGAACCTCAACCTCAGTGCAATGGCCTATTACTTCCAACTAACCTATTATATGAGATCATTGATTTGTTACCTCTATTTATTGACAGTCCTGACCTATTATATCAGAAAACTGATGTATTATCTAATAGCAGAACCTATTACTTCCCAGCACTGACTTATTATTTGTGATCAGTGACTTATTACCTCAGATCAATGGCCGACGTCATTAGAGTACTGACCTATAATAGCTCGATGCTGACTTATTACATGAGGGTGTACATGAGGGTTTCCTCAAAGCTATGGCCTCTAACCTAGGGTACTGATCGATTACCTCAGACACTGACTAAGTATCTCACGTACTTATCACCTCAGGGTAACCGGTCCAGGTTGAGCGTTGAGCCTAACCATAGATTAGCATTGTGTTTTGAGGAGTCAAAAATATAAAGATGGCTACTTTCTTATAAAAACAGCACCACCCCTTCCCACAGGTTGTGTCTAGTATTACACTTGAATACCATATACAACCCATAGACTGGTATGACACTGTGGGTGATGGCACACGTGGCGTTTTGAACGCGCTTTTGGTTCTTTTTTAAGCAGTCTGTTGAAAAACGCATGCGTTTTTTGAAAACGCATCAGTTTTTGACGGGTTTGACCAATTATCTTAGTTCGAACTGGTCAAAAACGCATGCGTTTTTTTAACGGACTGCTTAAAAACGGACCAAAAACAGGTTCCACCCTATGGTGGAAGAAAGTAGCCATGTTTAAATTGTGGACGATTCCTTTAAGACTTTCCTGATACGTCTCTGCACATAGCAGAATACTACACCGCGCTCCTTGTGTGGATGTACTGATAATAGTCTATAATAGTCAGTGGCATTATTAATTAGATTTTCCATGAGGTAAGTGAATGTACATCAACCCTTTAACTCCTGTTAAATATAGTTATTCTACCCGTTAAAATTTTTAGACCAAATATTCTCAGGAGAGTTCGATGTCCACCTATTTACAAATCACTTACAGTATGGCGGTATATATTTATATAATTTTTTTAACTGCCCCCCCCCCTTTCAATGATTTACATGGGGTAATTACCAATGTGTCTATACTCATTCATCTTATCATCATCTAAATCAATAGACACCATGGCACATACTAAATCCTCCGCTTTTTATTTGCCGGGATATATACGGAGCTCTTCCAATCACTAATTACGCCTCTAACTGCCTCTCTATGACTTTAATTACACAGAAAAACCTATCAGTAGATATATGAGCGCCATATAGGGGGACGACACATCATCTATATTCTCCTGATGCTCGTTACCAAGCAACGTTCACCAGACACAGATCCTTAAAGGGGTATTCCAGCTCAATGATATGGATGACCTATCCATTAAGGGATGGGGGGGGGGAGTCTTACACTTGGGACCTACACCCATTATCTGATTCAAGTAAATGGGAGCTAAGCTGATGCTAACTTATGGCCATGGAAGCCCTGAATTTAGCTGTCTTGACTGGCCATATCTGTAGGATTTTGAATTGTGGACAATCCCTTTAAGATTTCATCCTTTCCCGATATGTTTCTGCACAGAATACAATCTGTAGGATTTTGACATGTTACCGCTCCACATAGAGGACAACAACTCTTAAGGTGTCAAGTGGCTGGTCATACCGGACTGGAGAGCAAAAACAAGTAGCCCATCAATATTCTGTAACCGTGGGCCAACTTCCCTCGCCCGGTGGCCAGCTGCTCTGTTCCTGCATCGTGCTACTCCACTGCTGGATTGTATGTTCTTAAGAGGTTGGTGCCATCTAAATCCCAGACAATTTCACCCACTACTACATAGAAGCTCTAAAGGCACCCACCATGGCTTGGTCACCAACATGGAGGTCCAGCAAGAAGACACGTTACTGCGTTGACCATTGGTAGATGTTCTTCATTGAAATTGGTCGATCTTAGAGTCAAAATTCATGAAGAGATAATATAAAAATATAATTAGACTCAACAATCATACTGATCCCAAACACAATGGCCAAAATTGGCACTAAGGGAAAAAAAAGTCAATCTAGGCACCTAAAGAGTAACTTTACAGTTACAAACCATAGAATATCGGCCATCGGTGCTTGGTTCTAGGTTGATCATGGAGAATCTAAGGCAAAGTGGTGGAGGGTTCCCCAAAGGGCAATACATATTGTTATAAATGTTTTTTAAAAATTCCAATTGGTCAAGATCAATAGACCAAAAAGTTGTAATAATTACAAAGGCAGGGGCTCAAAGTCATGACTTGTATGAAGGCAAGAAGAGCAAGTCCTAGCCTAGACATTAAGAGCCATCAAACAATCTCTGTTCCGGTACTAAGGTTCCACGTTGATAAAGCAGATGAAAAGTTGGGCTCCAGTCCATGGCTGTGAGGTTACCCAATCCCTTCAAATAACTTGGGAGAGGGACCACCCATACTTGACCTACTGTATCGAGGTGTGGTAAGATGCAGACACTTGCCCATTGTTACATGTTCTAGGTCAAAATTGGGAATCAGTGAGGGGTTTTAACGTAGAGCAAGTCTATTTTGTCAAATCCCAATGGGTAAAGATCATTGTCCACCATAAGTCCCCTACCTTGGCCATGTATCAACAAGGGCAAGTAGGGCAAGATCTAGCCTATTTGCCGGAGAAATAGAGCATCACAGACACCAGGGATGATCACTTGGCTTGGACCACTGCATGAAGGCTTCATGTTCTAGGTTGAAAACGGTAAATCTAAAAAGTAACGTTCTAGAAGAGATCACCCACTGTAGGGTTAGCAACAAGTTAGTTGAAATCCCAATGGGAAATTTTGCTTAAAAAATCAGAAAGCCAAGTCCCAAGGTCAACATTAGAAGGTTCGAAAGGCAAGACCTAGACTCAGAACCATCATATACACCATTGGGGTACAGAAGGCCAAGGTTCTTCACCGATTGAACAGTTGGGCTACTCAACTATGACATCAGAGAAGAGAACACTATGACATGGCCTACTCCATGGTGGCTAAGGTCAAACGATGCTTCTTCTCAGTTGGTCCATACAGTAAATGTTGTGTCCTAAGTTAAAGCATTGAATTTGCAGACAACCTTGCCTCGAGGACTTGTCAACCAATGTTCCTGACCCGGAGAACGTGAACGGTTAAGAGTCCCCCTCATCTCATTCATTTTGATTTCACATCCATTGTAGTTTGAGATGTGAATCTGGAATTACCATATGCATCAATTAGTCTCCTTATAAATTCATTTACCCCTCCGCTCTGCTCGCTGAGGTATTATGGAATCTAATTGGCATGGAGGGGAATAACATATGCACAATAAATTGGGTGTGAAACGGCGCTAATTCATGTAATGAGCATTATGTGGCATGCTGCCTCAGCGATTCCTGGTCACTGAAGGGCCCTTAATGACACTCATAAGATGGAGTATGGTGCGAGATGGGAAGTCTCCGGGGCCCAGCTGATGCTTGCATGTTCTACTGCTTCTGGAACTTTTTGTTATAATGTATCCAGCTCTACTTCAACATAGCGGGGACCCTAAGGAAATTTCAGACCCTTGTAAGGGGTGCAAAGTTTGGTCCATTAGAGGTCCATAACTCCCATTGTCGGGAAGTCCTGTCCAATTTATCACAGCCAAAATGAATGGCACCATCTAGGACTGCACTTTATCCAAGAGGCAACAGAGCATGGCCCTCCAAAAGGTGTAACTGAAAGCAGAGCACCACTCAAAAGGGGTCACCTTCCTGTATACGTATGGTCTGTCAGATAATAACACTGTGCTCCCAGCACATAGAGATGATCCTGGCTCTAGTAATAGTGATATCTAACAGTGCAGCTGCCTGACTGTATAGGTGAGGTTTCTCTGATAATAACACTGTGCTCCCAGCAGACAGAGATGTTCCTGGCTCTAGCTGCCCATGTATAATTCTGTATGCTAAGTCTTGATGGGTGTTACAACAGACGCACTGAAGTAGTGACTATCTACCGTGCAGTGGCTATGGCACTGACTGTTATAGGAGTGAGGTAGTCTCGGATAATAACTAGTCTCTTCTGCCTTCAGCAGCACAGAGATGTTCCTGGCTCTAGCTCCCATGTGATGCTTGTACTAAGCTCATCTAGGTGTACACAACAGCACACATGTAATAGTGATATCTAACCGTGCAGCTGCCCTTGACTGTTATAGGTGAGGTCCTCGCTCGGATAATAACTAAACCTAATGTGCTCCCAGCACACAGAGATGGTCCTGGATCTAGCTGCCCATTCTGTGATCCCTGTCTATTGTCCATATGGATAGATAACCAGACATTGCATAATTTGAGATTGGCAGCTTCCTTACTCTACTGAGTGATTCCTCTTTTTTCCTCAATAATAACACTGTACTGCCCGCCATTGGCGAGATATTGTCTTGACTGCTAGCTGCCTATTGAAATTTGCTGGGATCAGGATATGATACTTTAAATGACATTTAATTTCTAACTATGCAGCCTTCCTGACTGTATATTTATGGTCTCTCAAATAATAACAGCCTTTCCAGCAGGCAGAATTAATCCTGGCTCATGGTCATTATGGTCTTTGTGGCATAAAAAAACAGACATTATTTGAGAGACCTCACCTATACATTCAGGCAGGCTGCATTGCTAGATGTCTCAATGCTGTCTGTTATCTGTGCCATAATGCCCTAGATCAGCATCACATGGGCAGCTAGGGCCAGGATCATTTAGGCCTGCTGGGAGTGCTGTGTTATTATCTGAGAGTAGTTTACATCATAGTCAGGAAAGCTACACAGTTAGATAACTGTAAATAAGTGATGTCTGATATCTATCTCATGATGCCTCAGCATCACAGAGGCAGCTAGGACCATCTCCGCCCGCAGCCCTCAGCATCCGCCTGGTTAGGAGACTCCGTCCTCTGACATTCGCTCCGCCTCTAGACGCTGGGGGCAGTTTTTAATGCCAGTCTGACCTGGTAATAGAATGCACTATATAGCCGCCCCTGAATGTGCTACTCTCAGGCAGATGGGAGCCCCAAAACTTTATTGGATAGGGAGTGGGACTACCTTTATATGGGGTGACTAGCAGCTACCAGGGTTGTAATATCCACTGAGGTTCTTCCTGCAGCCACACCCTTGGCATGACCATCAGGACACCTATGTGACCAGATCCGACCATATTCCTCCCCTTCCTCGGTTTGTCTTGGCTCTCCTTACTCCAGGTTCTGTGAGATCTCTCGGCTGGTGCACACTCAGGCATCTCCACAGCTCATTTACTCCAAGTTTTCCGCTGGCTTGTGCCAGTTCGATGATAATCCTGTGCCCCTCTTCCCCGCCTTGCCCGCGCACGAGGCACTTGCCCTGAATGGCTCGCGCTGGGCAACAGAAGTGGCGGCATCGATCAATTTGGCTACGTTTACAAAAAAAACAAAATTACAAAACGATTACTAAAGCGTAACCTACAACAGCGATTTATCGGCGAGCTACAGAGCAGCAATTTGTGGCATGATGTGAGCCAATTGTTTCAATTTTCACTGGTGCCAAGGGCAATGCCAGGCACCCCCCCGCTTGCCAACATAACAAAGGCCTTTAAATCATGCCTCCAAAAGAAGTACGTGGCACAACTTGACAATGAAGCTAAAAAGCACCTGGCGGAATGAAACGATATACAGACATCGATAGATATACATAGATTATCGAGTACAAGATAGATTTTAGATAATAGATAGCAGCTCAGTGCCGCTGCCCGTCTGGGATATATCAGGAGACTGGAGCCGGGTGATAAATCCGTCCAGTGTGGGGGGCTGCGGCACCATCATACGCTGATGCACTTAGCGCCAGGGTGACATATGTGACCCATAGGGGGAGATTTACCATTGCAGTTTTTTGGCATGAAACCAACTGCAACTACAGCGACTGTGACACCGCCATGCCATGTGTAGAGGGGCGCTGCGGCTGCCGGAGTAAGCATGCACAAGGTATTCCCGTCTTGTGCCTGCATAATTTGGAAAAACAGGGAACTTAACTTTTTTACGCAAATCTACGCCAGGTTGGACCTGTCTTAGATTTCCCCGCTGGCCACACCGCCCGATGGATACATCAAGAGGCTTGCACCTTCCGCGCCGATGAATGATAAATCTCCCCTCTAGTGCCTATTTTTGCCCCTCATTTATCTTTGTGCTCTCAGTTCTTTGCCTCCAGAAATTTTAGAGGACTTGTCGTGTCTATGTAATATGTGGACAGCCCATTTCAATGAGAACCATAATTCTTCACATTTCCTGCGGGGGCAGTGCAGAAGAATTGTTTACTTGCTGAATGTGTAGTTTATTAATGGAAGACCCAATAAACATAAGCGTTTACCAAACCAAAAGCATTGATAGCTCTGGTTTATGAAACTGCGTATAACTCTGCACTTCTACAGGGATCGTGCGCCCAATATCCTGCATGTGTCGCTTCCCCGCTCAGGTCCCCGGAGTTCACCTTCTTCTTCCCGGTGCATGTAAGTGCATTGTCCGTGTATAATCCGCTGTGCGGGGAGTCACTAGCTATCGTGCCCCGATATCCGGATGTGTGCTTCCCCTCTCAGGTCCCCAGAGTTCACCCTTTCTTCCTGGCTGTCATGTAAGTGCATTGTCGCTTCAGTTGTATCTGTGCTGTGCGGAGGGAGTCACTCAAGATCATGCGCCGATATCCTGCATGTGTACATTCCCCGCTCAGTGTTCCCCGGAGTTGCTACCTCTCTTCTCTTCCTGGCGTAATGCAGGGATAGTGATCCGGCTTGTATCGCGGACGGGATGTCACATAAGATCTGCACACCGCTGTCTCTGCATGTGCACTTTCACCTGCGGTCCCGGATTACCCCTTGCCTCTGCTTCCTGGTGAATGCTTCGCTCATTTCCCGTAGTATACAGTGCCTTGCGGGGATGTAGACGCATTGTCCGTATCCCATGTGCTGTCGCCCTGATCACTGTGTGCCCCAATCAATATAGCGTCCCGATACCTGCATGGTCGCATCCCCTCAAGACGAGTCACTTGCTTCCTTCCTGTGCAACGTGCTAATGTGCTTGCGCTTAGTATAATGCGGTGTGCGGGGATGTCACACAGTCGTGGCCGCCATTCCTGCATGTGTCGCTGTCCTCACCTGCAGGTCCTGGAGTTACCTCGTCTTCCTTCTGCGTGCAGTTAAGTGCATTGTCCTATAATGCGCTGTCCGCGGGAGTCGACTAAGATCGTGCCGCCCGATTATCCTGCATGTGTCGCTTCCCCGCTCAGGCTCCTCCGGAGTTAGTCACCTCCTTCTTCCTGCAATGTACGGTGCTGTCGCTGTTATAGCATGTGGCGTGGCGGGGAGGAAAATAGCCGTCACGTAATATCCGCATGCTGCATTCACTTCTCCCCGCTCAGGCTCCCTCAGTGACGTCAGCAACACCTTCGTCCTTCTGGTGCATTGTAAGTGATTGTCCATGATAATGCGCTGTCGTCGGGGATCACTAGAGTCACAGAATGCGGCGACCAGGTACTCCTGCTTGTGTTGCTTCCCCGAGCCTCCGGTCCTGGAGTTCATACCTGACTCTTCCGGTGTGGTCCGTAAGTGCAATTGTCCGTGCTAATATGCCCTGTGCGCGGAGTCACAAGATTGTGTTCCCCGATTCCTGCCATGTGCGTGCTTCCACGCTCACGGTCCCCTGGGCTCACCCTTCTTCTTCCCTGGTAATGTTAGTGCTATTCCGTGTATACACATGCGCTGGTGGCGGTGAGTCACTAGTCCGAGCACTCGTACTCACTGAAATGCCTTCTGCGTACGCCCATACCCGACACGATCCCCGGAGCTGTCGCTCTTTACTCTTCGGTGCATGTAAGTGCATTGTCACGTGTATAAATGCGCTGTGCGGGGAGTACACTAGATCCTCGCGCTCCGATATCTGGCATGTGTGCTTCCCCGCTCACGTCCCTGGAGTTCACTCTTCTTCTTCCTGGTGCATAGTAAGGCATTGTTCGTGTAAAGCAGCGTGGGGGGCAGTCACTAAGGATCCTGCGCTCCGAATATGCATGCATGCTGCGCTCCCTGCTCAGGTCCACCAGGTTACCTTCTTCTCCTGGTGCATGTAAGTGACTTGTCTTGAGGACCACAATTTGAATCTTACAATCCCGTCGTTCAGTCTTTGTGATTCCCTTTCAACGACTGCCCCCCCGATTTCTGTCAATGAAAGCCCAGCGCAGCGCCGCCCGCGCCACAAGTCTCATGAATGTGCGACAACATCCCAAAATTAATATCCACCTGTCACAAGATACAATTTTCAGATTTCTATTTTTCACACCTCTTCCACCGCCTACCCCTTGCACCTTGCTGGAATCTCTATTTGCTTTCCTTGTCACCCTCTTCTCCTTTACCCCCCCTTTTCGTACCACTGTCTCTCCTCCTCCGGACCCCCACCCTCCTTTCTACTCCCTCTGTTGTGCCCCTTCTTTTTCCTTTTTTCTGCCGCTCCTCCTTTTCTTCTGTTCTTCTTCTCCATAATTTCCCCTATTTCGTCTTTCTCCCCTTCATTTCCCTTAGTGTTCCTTACCTTCTTCCTTTCCCCCCCCCCTTTTTTTCCCCTCTTTTTTTTTTCCCCGTTGTCCTAAGAAAACTTTCCACCTTCACTTACTGAGGTGGACACCGTTCTGGAAAACTTTTGTTGAAACTTTTCCATGCCATCTATATGCGTCAAAGTAAATTCTTAATGTTCGTAATGATAAATACATTGAACCATGTTAAAAATTATTTCAATTTGATACACTGCACACGCAGAAGCAACATGGAAAGTTTTGGAAAACTTTTTTTGAGGTCTTTCAAGTCTTTTGTCAATAATAGTTTCCTATTCAATGATAATATAGCCTTTAAAGATAAGAATTTCATGATGCTATTACCACATTCTCGTCATTTTTTATGACCCATAAGCGTTACAATTTAAAGACTCGGTAATCCTTTCACAATACAAACACCAACCTCCACCCATACAGACGATCGTGAACAGGTCACTAGGAAATAGTACTTTTAACTCTTACAACGTGTGTCTTTTGTCTAGCATGCCGAAAAAAGACCAATTTAAATTAGAAAAATGTTATCTCCTCCGTAATAGAGAATTCCCTCGCCCCGGTTATCAGAACTTGTAGATTAACTCTAACAATCTGCGCCGGATACATGACATACTTACTGAAAACCGGTCTCCCGCGCCACTCTTAAACTTGTTCTCTCTTCGTCCCTCTCTATAACCTCTGTACGCTATTTATCTCCTAGATGAACACAACATCTATAGTGTATTCACTTCTTGACTTATCTCATTGTGTGTGTTCTTCGTCGTCATCTGTGCACAGTCCAAAAATGTTTTACACCTTAATCCCACCATTATTCAATGATGACGCCAATAGCCACGATGGTACTTTTAACAGACCACTCCCCTTCATATAAACATTCTTTTCCACCTTCAGATGACTTTAACAGTGAGGGAAACTTTTTAAACTCTTCCAAGTTTATCTTTTAGTCAATCTGCAAAAAAAAGTAAAATTATAAAAATTGTTTATCTCCTTCTAATAGATACAAATATTTCAGATATTATTATCCTTTCTTCATACAAATAAACCCTCAGGCGACTTGAGTATTTCGAGAAAACTTTTTGTATCATTTACAAGTTTGTTTTTCTGTCATTGTGCACAAAAATTCTACATAACCTTTCAATAGATAAACTTCCCAGATTGGATTGCCATCCCTTCATAGAAAATTAATATTCCACCTTCAGACGACTTTAACAGTCCCAGGGAAACTTTTTAAACTTTTCCAAGTGTATCTTTTAGTCAATCTGCAAAAAAAAGTAAAATTATAAAAATTCTAATAGATCCAAATTTTTCAGATATTATTATCCTTTCTTCATACAAATAAACCCTCAGGCGACTTGAGTATTTCGAGAAAACTTTTTTTATCATTTACAAGTTTGTTTTTCTGTCATTGTGCACAAAAATTCAAAATTTTCGACATTACCTTTCAATAGATTTAATTTTCAGATTGGATTGCCATCTCTTCATAGAAAATTAATATTCCACCCTCACACGACTTTAACAGTCCTAGGAAAAGTTTTTAAACTCTTCCAAGTTTATCTTTAGTCAATCTGCAGAAAAGTAAAAGTTATAATAACTGTTTATCTCCTTCTAATAGATACAATTTCAAGATGTTATCATCCTTTCTTCATGCAAATAAACACTTCACCCTCATACAACTTTAACAGTCCCAGGAAAACTTTTTAAACTTTTCCAAGTTTATCTTTATGTCGATCTGCAAAAATAGAACAATTATAATAATTGCTTATCTCACCAAACTTACAATAAATTCAATTCTCAGATTGGATTGCCATCTCTTCATAGAAAATTAATATTCAACCCTCAGACAACTTTAACAGTCCCAGGAAAACTTTTTAAAGTCTTACAGGTTTATCTTTTAGACAATCTGCAGAAAAATTGTATCTATTTGTCTACTTCAAATAGATACAATTTCAAGATGTTATCATCCTTTCATCATACAAATAAACACTTCACCCTCATACAACTTGAACATGTCCGGAAAACTTTTTCTGCTCTTCCAAGTTTGTCTTTTTGTCAGTCCGCAAAAAAATAACAGCTCTAAAGGGGAGAAAAATCATTTCCCGAGTAATAGAGCCGCCTATCATGTCTCTTGTGTGTCAGCCGAGTCGCTGCTCGCGAGCCACTTCATGATACTTGTAGTGAGGAGAACCGATTGATTTACCTCTCAATACTTTCCGGATTGTTCCCGGTGTTACTCAATTACTTCTCCCAGTTACAGATCATTGCTTATCTAATTTGGCATTGAATGTGATGTTACAGATTATATTCCGGGTAATAGCTCCAGGTGAGAGCGACGGCCACAGAGCGAGAGGGAGATGAGAAGAATCGGAGGCGGAGCGGTGACCTTCATCTTGATACATTGTTGCATTGCTATACAGTTCATATTTTTATGTTTTTCTTATTATTTCAATATATTTTTAAGTCATTTCTTAAAAAAAAAACTTCACTTTCCAGGCCAACTGCTCTGCGTTTGCTCATCCTGCACCTCCTGGTTCATGAATAGAATTCCACCTAAACTGTAGTCCAGGACAAGACAAATACTATGCTCTTAGCTCTGTAGCAGATTCTTAGTTGAATGCTACAGCACTGATTTAGAACAGAGGGGTGGGGCTGTGGAGCAATGCGTAAAGAACAGAGAACAGCAGTGTGAGGACACCTGGAGAAGCTATAATCCTGGGATATTAATCCATATTTCACAGTCCTGCTGCTACATAAATGTATAACTACACATCTATCCAGGGAAAATACCTGATACTGATTGTAGGGAGCACAGAGCACAACAGTGTGAGGATACTATCCCAGTACACTTAGATAAGTCACATTCCTGGAATATAAATCTGTATTTCACAGTCCTGCAGCTACAAAAAAAATATATACAAAGGTCTGATTACACATCTCTCCACAATACCTGATACTGACTGCAGGGAACACAGAACACAGCAGTGTGAAGACACATCCCCAGTACTTTGAGAGAAGCTACAATCCTGGAATCTATATTTATATTTAGCAGTCCTGCTGCTACTAACAATATAGATAAATGTATGGCTACACGTCTCTGAAGGGAAAATTTCTAACATTGGCTGCAGAGAGCACAGAGCACAGCAGTGTGAGGGCACGCCCCCAAGTACAATCCTAGATTATAAATCCATATTTCACAGTCCTGCTGCTACTTACAACATACACATCTCTGCAGGTCCCTATAGCTGGGTTCATGCTTAGCTCCCTTTTGCATAATGGGGCAGATTTACTTACCCGGTCCATTCGCGATCCAGCGGAGCATTCTCTGTGCTGGATTCGGGTCCGGCCGGGATTCATTAAGGCAGTTCCTCTGCCGTCCACCACGTGGCGCTGCTGCGCTGAAAAGCATCGGAACGCACTGGAGTTCACTGAGCCGGGCTGAGTGAAGGTAAGTGCAAGCGCCGCAACAGATTTTTTTTAAAAATACGGCGGTTTTTCGTTCGGCCACGCCCCTCGATTTCCGTTGCGTGCATGCCAGCACCGATGCCCCACAATCCGATCGCGTGCGCCAAAATCCCATGGCAATACAGGGGAAATCGGAAATATTCGGGTAACACGTTGGGAAAACGCGAATCGGGCCCTTAGTAAATGACCCCCAATGTGTCAACAGAGCTTACTGCACTTTTCATCCTGAGCCTCCTGGTTCATCAACACAGCCCAGGATTGACGCTTCTCCACGCTGTCACTGCCGGAATTTCTTCCTCCCAGAATCCCACAGTAGATGAATCACAGGACGACTTATCAATTAGTGGCTGGAGGGAGACGCTGATGGATGGCGCTGCGGGCATTGATTGTGAATGATGGATACGCCCAACATCCTGGCGCGGCCGCTATGGGCTCTACCGTATGGGGGGGGGGCTCTACCTGTTCTAGAAAACTTACACTGATGAGGAAGTCACGAGGAGAAGACATCATCATTGGAATCTTACGAGTGACACATTATTTCGGAATTCGGAATATTACCTGAGCGCTGATTGGAGATGCGGTACCATCCGCACTTGGTAGAGCTTTATTATTTGGACACTATATGGCGCCACTATTTGTACATATACAAATAGAGAGGAGATGGGACGTGGCTATATGACACGGCGCGGTGTATATTTACGGTATTTTCTACCTCTTTATGTCTATTGACAGGTAATGGCTTCTTCTTCGTCATCCATCCGATTATTTCAGCTCGAAATCTTCACCGTGCAAATTACACCCTGGGATAATCCGGCGAATAGGACGAAGCCCACGTATAGCGACACAAAGAATAATTACATCTATCCATCTCGCCCCAGTAGTGGAGAGGCTTCACGTGACATAATACCGCCACGCGGACGCTTAGAATTAGCGGTATTTATAAGGAGAGGGCAGCGCTGTACACATTCAAACAAATGAGGTAATTACTGTTTACAGCCTGGCGGGTCAACAGAAAACCTTTCTATAGAACATCTACCACTACAGCCATTATAGCGGAAATACAGAGAGAGAGGAGGATGGCGCCATTATGGCTGTAATTACACTCTCGCTAGGTGTCAGAGCGCTATTATACACAGTACTCCCTGTATAATGGCATTTACCCCTTAAATTCCGGCCCCTTGATAATGTACGGATCACAAAGTGCTCCTTCTGATCAGTGATCAGCTCCCCTGCACTGCCCCCGCAGGGGAAACCAGGTATCACACACTGTCCATCCATATTAATGTAGGACAGGCAGATGTACTCATAATGCAACTCATCCAATTGTTTGAGTTATTGTCAAGTGGGTTGTCCTAGACTGGTACAGCCCCTAATTACCATAATAGGTGCAGACACCAACAGCATTAATTGCTTTATTGGAAAAGGAAACATCTGCCTCTGAATTGGAGTAAAAGGGGCGGTGGTTGGCCCCACCTTTAAAACACTTGCCACCTGATTAGCCAATCAGTCAAAGAAAGTTGGCAATGATAATGTAACAAAGTCCTTCTCCACAAGATCTAAGTTCCAAACCTAGTGTTAGGAGGTCAAACTTTAAGAAGGCGGACAGCCCCTTTAAGAAAGACTTTTCACAAGTCTATTAGCTCCAACTGGGTTTTATCACTGCCATTCCACAGATTGCGGTGCAGTTGGAATTTTTTTTCTAGCCCTCACCGTTCCTGAGAAATCGTTGTTGTAAGTTTTGCTATCCATTATGCTTATTAGTCTCCTTACAGTCAGGTAGGTGGTGCCTACTCCATCACAACAAGACTGCCCATTTGACAGTCGAGATATGTATCGGTCAAATTTGTAGCACTGATTGCTTGGGAACGGTAAGGGCTAGAGAAAAAATTCCAACTGTTCCGGAATCAGGGGAGCAGCACCTAGTAAAGTATGCTAAGAGTCGGAGGTGATGAGAGGTGGTAGAGGTCCCCTTTAAGACTTAGACGTCCTATCAGATGATGTTGCTCTCAGTGTCCATCTTCCAGCCCCAGGGTAATAAATGACTTTTAGTGATGGGTGACTATATATGGTGAACATTAGGACAAGGCCATCGTGTGAATGGCTCTTCTCCCGGAGAATGTGCACGGCCCGTAGAGCGTTCGCAGCTACGCCGCGCAGAATCCCATCTCCTGCCCCGACACTCCGTCAATCTCTCTTAATGATAAACCATGATCCTTTTCATGGTCAGGGACTCTGCTTTCCTTGATTCCTGGCAGAAGGCAGCCGTCAGGCCGTGGCAATCAGCCGGAATGGATATTGATCATTGGCCGCCATTGATAACCCTGCGCCGCACAGCTCGCTGCCCGCCGTCCCTGTGAGGCTGCCGCTGACTATTCCACACCAAGAAGAGAAATGAAATCCCATTAATGCCGGAGAAAATAGCCTGAGCGCTCTCCTCTCCCTCTCTCCAATCAAACGGGCAGCGTTCATGTGGAATAATTGAAATACACTGCACCGGCTCGTGATTGATGCCGGATCCAAGATTAAGACTTTACAACTTTGGACCCTCCTACTAGAACGCAATACGGAGTCAGATGTAGCAGAACCGAGTGACCCAGGCAACTCTATGGACGGATGTGGTGGTCCGGAGTGTGTCAGCGCAGCAGAGCTCAGCTTGTTATTCATTGTTATACTTTGATGTAAGATAGATAGATAGATAGATAGATAGATAGATAGGAGATAGATAGATAGATAGATAGATAGATAGATAGATATGAGATAGATAGGAGATAGATAGATAGAAGATTAATAGATAGATAGATAGGATAGATAGGAGATAGATAGATAGATAGATAGATAGATAGTATATAGATCGATAGATGATAGATAGATAGGAGGTGATCGATAGAATGAGATAGATAGATAGATAGATAGATAGATAGATAGATAGATAGGAGATAGATAGATATGAGATAGATTTGAGATAGATAGGAGATAGATAGATAGATGCAGTAGAAATGGAGAGACATTATTACAGCTCTGGTAAATAAAAGCTTAGAATGATTTTTTTGCTTATTTTGTATATAATTTACTACATGTGAAGCAAAATCTAATTTAATATTCTATTAATTCCAGTCCCAATAAAAAACAATCAGTGGGAACAAAAAAAATCTGTGAGATGATGAGTGTGATGTGCTGTGTGCCGGGAGCAGAGGATAATGAGCTGCGCACACAGAAGGACGAGGTCTCCCTCTGGTGACTCTACACCAAATACACAGGCGAAGCCCCAGAGTCACGGCGGTGGCCCCAATCGACATCCCGCGCGAGCGAGAGAGCGAGCGAGCGCAGAGCGAGCGAGAAGCGAGCGAGCGCCTAGCGAGCGCTCGAGCAGCGAGCGAGCGAGGCTAGCGAGCGAGCGAGCGAGCGAGCGCGAGCGAGCGAGCGAGAGCCGAGAGAGCGAGCGAGGCAGAGAGCGAGCGAGCGAGCGAGCGAGCGCAGAGCGAGCGAGCAGAGGCGAGAGCGAGCGGGGCGCCGAGCGAGAGAGCGCCGAGCTACGCCGAGCGAGCGAGCGCCGATCGAGAGAGCCGGAGCGAGCGAGCGAGGCCGAGCAGCGCAGCGCGAGGAGCGAGCGAGAACCGAAACGAGCCAGGAGCTAGATAGCGAGCGCGAGCGAGGAGAAGCGAGCGACGAGCGAGAGAGGCGAGCGATGCATAGCGCCAGCGAGCGAGCGAGCGAGCGTAGGGCAGCGAGCGAGAACGAGCGAGCGAGCGAGCGCGAGCCGAGCGAGAAGCGAGCGAGCGAGAGGGCCAGCGAGCGAGGAAGCAGCGAGCGAGGAGAGAAAGCGAGCGAGCGAGGCTGAGCGAGCGAGGTAAGCGAGTCGAGGCGAGGCAGCGAGGAGAAGCAGCGAGCGAGAGAGGAGCGAGGCTACGAGCGCGAGTGAGCGAGCGAGAAGCGAGCGAGCTAGCGCCGAGCGAGCGAGCGAGAGAAGCGAGCAGGCGAGCGAGAAGGAGCGGCGCCGAGCCAGCGAGGAGCGAGCGAGGAAGCGAGCCAGCGGCCGAGCGAGCGAGGGCCGAGCGCCGAGGAGCGAGCGAGCGCCAGCGAAAGGGGGTGGGGGGGGGGGCGGAGCGAGCGAGCGAGAAGCGAGGCCAGCGCCGAGCGATCGAGCGCCGAGGCAGCGAGGCGAGCGCCGGAGCGAGCGAAGCGAGCGAGCTGAGAAATCGACGGGGCCGGAGCGATGAGATTCTCCTAGCTGATCGCCGAGCAGCAGATCGGATGAGCGATCGAATCGACTCTATCTTAGCTATCGATCTACTATCTCCTATCTATCTCATATCTATGATCTATCTATCACCTAACTATCCATCTATCTATAATCTATCTATCTATCTCCTATCTATCTATCTATCTATCTATCTATCTATCTATAATCTATCTATCTATCTATCTATCTTCCATCTATCTATAATCTATCTATCTATCTTCCATCTATCTATAATCTATCTATCTATCTATCTATCTATCTATCTCCTATCTATCTATCTATAATCTATCTATAATTTATCTATCTCCTATCCATCTATCTATCTATCTATAATCTATCTATCTCCTATCCATCTATCTATCTATCCATCTCCTATCTATCTATCTATCTATCTATCTATCTCCTATCTATCTATCTCATATCTATCTATCTATCTCATATCTCTCTATCTCTCTGTTATGTATCTTCCTATCACCTATCCTGTCTCTGCTGTATATTGTACGCTGTATACCCTGTGCTGTTCCCTGTGGTCCGTGTTATCAGGATCTGGCGGTGCAGGATTCTAGCTCATTTCTTCTCCTATCTGACTGCTCCGGGAGAGAATCCCATGTACATCCTCTTGATAAAAGCTCTTTCTTTCTGGCTGGTTTTGGTTATAGCGGAATTATCTCTACTCTCTGGACACCGTCACTGAGTCTTGAAATTGAAAAGCGGAGCGTTAGATGCCTGTTCCTCGCACATTGTAGTCTGTGCAGGAGATTCCGCAGGTTTTAGAATATTTGGCAGATGCAGAATGGACACTGCTACATTGTTGCAGACCTTAGAACAGTCTCCTTGGGGCACATTTATCACAGGCACAGAGAATCGGGGGCTCCACCCCCTGTACACCAGGTGGGCGTGGAGGGGGCGTTTCTGCCCTGCCCACTGCCTATATTGTGTGCCAGTCTTGGTAAGGGCTTAGGCACTATTCTATGCCAGGTCAAACCTGGTGTAAAAGAGCTCCGACAACACAACACATGCACTGCTGGATGCCCAGATTTACCAGGAGGCCGAAATCTTTATTGTGTCACCTAAACAAATTGGCTTTTGGACACTTTTAAGGGCTTTGTTTAAGTGACCTCCTTGGTCCTTTAACTCCAATGTCCAGCAAAAGACAACCCCATCTTGAGACTTGGCACTATGGGATATCTCTTATTGGATCAACACAAATATAGATGATCGTGTCTTATTAATAATAGATTTTACCTGGAGACACAACTCCATTATGTATGAAGTGTAGACCCTCTGCACCCTTGTTGGCTCCAGTACCCTAGTCTACCACTAGGTCCTAGGGTCTGACTGGCCCACCAGAGAATCAGAGGTTCCATCTGTTGGCCAAAGCTCCAACACAATAATGAGCCTTGTCGGACCAGAATCCAAACCAATGTACTATTGCCATAGGGTTCTACTTCCTGGAGAGGGGTCCCCAAGAATCATTTTATGTAGTGGGGCAAAGGAGCCCCAGTCCAGCCCTACTGGGCTCTATATCAGGTACTGGCCCACCAAACAATCAGACAATCCATCTCTTGGCCAAAGCTCCAACACAATTATGAGCCTTGTCGTACCAGAATCCAAACAAATGTACTATTACTATAGGGTTCTACTTCCTGGAGAAGGATCCCCAAGAATAATTTTATGTGGTGGGCCAAAGGAGCTCCAGTTCAGTCCTACTGGGCTCTATATCAGCTACTGGCCCACCAGAGAATCAGAGGATCCATCTGTTGGCCAAAGCTCCATCAAAGTAATGAGCCTTGTCGAACCAGAACCCAAACAAATGTACTATTGCTATAGGGTTCTACTGGGCTCTATATCAGCTATTTCCATAATGATGTATTTATACCCTGGTGGCTAATGTGGTCATTACTATAGATACAGGTAAGTGATTATAGTAACAGATGTTACAATGTTGCTCTACGTTGTTCCAGTGTTTCGATCATCTAATATTAAGTAAACGAGCCGAGCGCTCGGCAAATATCGTAGACGTGATATGTTATCAGCCGCATCCGTATGGATGGTATAGATAAAGGAGAGGAGAGATGGTGGTAATTAGGAGGGAAGAAGAGGATGTTTTTTTTCTTCCATCTCTCAGCAAATTAAGTTTTATTTGATTATTTGTAACTTGCGGAGCTTTGCTAATTAACCTAAATCGGGAAGCTCCTTTACATCCCGCACTCAGAACCTTACACCTGGACGCTTTCATTAAGTGCAGAACAAGCCGCCGACATCCAATTAGATATTTTCTTCTCCATTTTTGTTGCATTATAGCTTGTACTTTACGGAAAAAGCTAATTAAACAGGTTTTACGCCATGAATTTTAATATTTGCCAGCAGCTTGAGGTAAACCTTTGAGGACGTCTCGTAAAACGGGAGCCGCTCGGCAGAACCCGCGCAATACGTGGTGATGGAAGTGCGTGGGCTGGGGGGCAATTATGGTGTAGAACAAAGACATCTTCAATAACATGTATGAACATATATAAATAAGGGTAGTGTAACCTGAAGGGGGCGACATAAGGGGTAGGTAGATTATTTTGTGCATTATATAGAGACTGTTCCAGCAGCACAAAGGATCAGGAGCAATTAATTAATATTTCTTCATTACACAGTTCATACCATGTGTTCCCTTTTACAGATCAGTGTAAAATATAAACCTCCTGTTACCACTAAAGGCGCCGCTCTCTATACAAATGGATTTGTATTATCGAAAGGGTTAGTGACGGGTTATGCGTTCACACAAGATTGTGTACGTTTATTCTACAACTTTCTGCAGGGACAGGGGAGCCTGGATGGAATAGAGGGTCTGGTGTAGGACAGAGGGGTCTGGAAGATAGAGGTGGGTCTGTAGTAGACAGAGGGGAGGGGCAGATGTGTCTAGTGAGGACAGAAGAATCTAGAGGGTTTAGAGGGGTCAAAGGGAGATTGGGGTTAGAATGGAAAATGGAGTCTAGAAGGGATATGCAAAGGCCAGAAGTGTCTGGAGTAGGATGAAAGAGTCCTGAGACCACAGAAGAGTCTAGAAAAGAGGACAGAGGAGTCTGGACCTTTCTCTCCCCTCCAGACATCTCTGTCCTTTTCAGAGAGGACAGAGGTGTCTGGAAGGGAGAGAGTTTCCTAGAGATGATATAGGAGTCTGGAGGAGGACAGAGGTGTCTGGAGGGGAGAGAGGGGTCTAGAAAGGACATAGGAATCTGAAGGGGAGAGAGGGGTCTGGAAGGGAGAAAGGGGTCTAGAGAGGATACAGGAGTCTGGAGGAGGACAGAGGTGTCTCGAGGGGAGAGAGGGGTCTAGAGAGGATACAGGAGTCTGGAGGAGGACAGTGGTGTCTGGAGGGGAATGAGGGGTCTGGAGAGAACACAGAAGTCTGGAGGAGAGAAAGGGGCATAGAGAGGATAAGGGAGAGAAAGGTCAGAGAGGACCAAGGCGTCTGGAGGAGTCTAGAGAACGAAGAAACGTCTGGAGGGGAGAGAGGGGTCTGGAGAGGACACAGGAATTGGAGGAGAGACGGGTCTGAAAGGACATGTATCTAAAGGAGAGAGGGGTCTGTGAGGGGAAGACGGAGTCTGGAGGGGAGAGAGGGGTCTGGCGAGAGGCGAGTCTGGCGGAAGGACACCACAGAAATTTGGAGGGGAGAGACGGGTCTAGAAAGGACATAGGAATCTGAAGGGGAGAGAGGGGTCTGGAGGGGAGACAGGAGTCTGGAAGGGAGAGAGGGGTCTGGAGGGGAGAAAGGGGTCTGGAGAGGACAGAGGAGTCTGGAGAGGACAGAGGAGTCTGGAGGATAGAGGCGTCTGGAGGAGGTCAGTGGAATCTGGAGGATGACAGAGGAGTCTGGAGGAAGAGGACACAGGTGTCTGGAGAGGGACAGAGAGTGCTGGAGGGAATAGAGGGGTCTGGCAGTGGTTTTCTCTCCTCTCCTCATTCACTGCTCAGCAGTTCTAGATGTAACAGCATTTGGGCAGCCATCACTCACAAGTCGATGTCAGGGATTGGCAGTTTGAGTTAATTTCTGAAATCCAAGGACAATTTCCAGGTTAAGGAACACAACTGGACTCCTGATACCATGATATCAGGGCAATTTAATGCTTTGTTCGCACTTAAGCAAAGGGGAAAACCTGACATCGTCTAGCGAACCAAAGAGCAGATTCAACTCCAGAATCACCATAAATTGTATCAATTGGTATGAAATTGGCTTGAGTAAGCGTTTTGTAGCGTGAAACGGCCTGTAGCCTGTGGGGTGGATGACATCCCCCCACATGACCGCACCAATGTAATAAAGTTTTTGAAAACCTCACCGGGTGAGTGCCACTGCTTCTCGTTCCTTGTTGAGCACTCGCTGTGACCCACTGGTGGAATATTATTTCTGTCTAGTCGGTAGTATCCATCATGACCTTCTATTGGGAGTGACCCACAAATTGTATCACTTATTTGTACTGGAAATTTTCCATGTTGGGATTTGGTGCCATTTCTAAAACTGGTGGATCCACTTCATCGCCTGTTGTATTCTGTGACACATCTGTGTAATATTTCCGTAGATTTCCACTTCCTGATATTCATTATCCTCTGGCTCCATTGTAATTCTCCCCTCCTAATCAGAGGTAATTGTACATTCCCTTCCCGAAGACACAATCAGGTGATTGGGAATTAGGATCTAAGCTCCTGTCCTCACCTCCTTCCATGTGCCGGTTGCACTTTCGGAGAAACCTTACCACCTATTTCTTCCCTCGCTCTGTCAAGTGCTCGTGTTCTGGGTTAAGCCCAAAACACCAATTAGTCTGGCGGAGAGAGAACCTCTTTTCCCAACTGCACCACTGAGAAGTTACAATTAAACTTAAGCACTTTTTCTCCCATGGAGAGCGCTCAATACAGAACTGATTACAAGGGGGAAACTCCGACTTTTTATGTGAACAGATTGGAGCTTGAAGGGAAGCTAGAAAAATACAGTATAGTTTTATTATGGCTCTTAGTATGAGAGATATACTGTGCTTATAAATATCTGCATAGACACGATGGTGGTGGGAATCCTGCTGGTGACGTCAATCCGAGAGATTGCCGATATCTTTACCGGATTTCCAGAATTGCCACATGATATAGGTACGGAAGTGTCCAATTTTTCAATTTTTAGCACCTTTTCTACATTCGTTATGTAACGTAGAGAGTGTGGAACCAATTTTTTACTAACCTGGTACTACAACTTCTGAAAATGGCTTCTGCATGGACCCCTGGTTTTCACCCTTTAACCCAATATAACCATCTGGACATTACAAGGAACCATTGCATGACTACCTCAGAAGTTTTCGCAGTTGGGACAATTGACCAAAATAGGTCTAGTTATATTGGTGTATGGCACCCAAGGGACAAGTAGTGGTGAGGCCAGGAAATAAGCCGATGTCAGCATCGGTGGAGTATAATCATAAATGATTAGTGGAAACATGATTGTAAGTAGTAGAAACTTATATAAACCCTAGCAACCTGGGAATCCTATTGCTCAGGCACCTTCTCATAAGGGAATGTGCCTTAAGCAACTATAGCTGAACAGTTATAGTTGGATGGGGTGGCAGGGAACATGTACTTACCTTGTATATCAATCTGATACTAGGAGAAGCACAAGGCAAATGTTATGCTTGCACCCATTGGCCATTGTATAATACATCCATATCTATATCCAGTCTGAGGACCAGTTGAGTATTTTATCCTTGGACTAGTTTGTCATGGAATTCTGAATTTTTTTTTGCTATTTTTCCTATTTTAATAAATGAGCATCACTCCAAGATCAACACGAGCGGATTGATATTGATAATGGAGGTGGAATCCTATATATATGCCTGGGCTTCAGACATTCGTGCTCTTCGCCCATCATGTAGCAATCAGACGTAAGGAAGCACTACAGAACAGGTAATGATCTGGAAGAACGCAAACATCTGGCTGCTGTCAACTGGAAAGAGGACCTTCAGGACTGCTCGAAGGGAGACATTTAAGATCTGTGCTTGACCCCTGGCACGGCTCCCTGAACTTATCACTGAGGTTCCACCATACTGATGTTTTTACAGAAGCTGGTAAAAATTGGGTACATTTAGAAGAAATGTGGCATCTCTCAGGGGTGAAAAGGAAACATTTACGGTAGACCAGCAGTAGAGAACCATCCTCTCCCAGCATCATCTGAATGTCAAAATCCACCATTCCGTTTTATACAGAAGGCTCCGATCCTCATCCAAGAAGCCGGCATTGAGTTGAGAATTCAGTGGATGGATTGATGAATATTGTCTGGGATTAAAAAATAATGGCTGGATTTTTTCTCCAACTTTGTTGCCCCTAGTTTAGACTTAGTTTGGAGGTAACTCCAATGATTCTGAGTGATCCCAGTTGGACTGGCCACCATTAATTGTTGGGTGGCATTTCCTGACCAGATCTTTAGTGGTGGAACAACAGTGGAGTAAAATGTTGGACTAGTGTTGGGCGGTTTTGCTTTTAGGTACATTTACTGATATTTCTCTAAGACGCTCAAACCACCGGGAGTCAACAGCATGAAACTGTTTGGCAAAATATATAAACATTTGAAGAAATTGCATGAACGTTCTCCGGAGTCATTATGTAAAATATATGTGGAAGGCTGCCAGATTAAACAAAAAATCAATCCATGAATAATTTGTGCTCCTTCTCGAGTTCTCTCTGCCCTCATCTTGTAGATAAAATGAGGAGACCTTGTCCTGCTTATTCATGCACATCAGGGAGGTCTGCACAACCTCTGCAGTGGAGCGAAGCCCGGAGAAACGAGGAGCCCATGAAAACGAATCCGAGTCTACTTAAGATCTGTAAATGCCGGCAGTTGATGACTGCTGATGACCTCATGGTGGTCATTGCCCCCAGCTACTGGCCTCTGTATGTTGGGTCCAGAAAAATATTAAAGAATAAGGGATATAGGTTGGATTATTGGAGTCCAACTGTGGAGACCTCCCGTTATCAGCTGAATGGGAGTCTGCGAATCATTCTTTGCTCCCATATATTACTATAGACTTCCAAATCAACTTGCCCTGTAAGGCCACCTCTAGCCCAAAGGCATCCTCAATGAGACATATAGATAGGGGGGAGGGTGTTAATCTTATTAATGAAGAAACCACTTTAAAGGACCGGTGTCTCCAAAAGATAGATCTTCCAGCCCGATCCCTGAAAGATTCTCGTATTCAACAGGCCCTTAGTTTGCCTTTTGGCTTCCACCTGGACTAAGCCTGCCCTCCATCTGCCCTGACCTTGGGCTGTCTGTGACAATTCTCTGGCTGAACCACTGATGCTTTGTTCCTGTGTCTCCTATCCATTATTTGCCACCATTTCAGAGGCTACTCCAAGAGGTAATCATTTGCAATCCTGTTGTAAAAAAAATTCCAAATTTCTATACAGAAGTTAAAGGTTGAAAAGTATCCGAGTGGCTCTATCTAATCATCTAGTTTCTCAGTTCTAGACCTTTACATCTGAGTTTCAATAATATACCATTATAAAAGCTGGAGATCGTTCTCTATTAGACAAGACATCTTTAGTGTCCTCCCGCAACATGAGATCACAGGCGTTCTGTGAAGTAAAAGCTCATTTAGCCGCTCTGCCAAAGTCGAAAAAAGCAAGAATGAAAAGTTGAAAGCTGTTGCTTCCATGACCGACGCTAGGAAACGGTAATGGGCTCTAATGTGCGGCAAATTAACCGGACGCATGTAGGAATTGACAATTATGCAAAAGTGGTTCAACCCTACGAGCCGTAGACGGAATATGAGGACTTCATTTCACAAACAAGCCGAGTTGGCAGCGCCTATTGACAAATTAGATATCCGCGCCGCTACAAAGTCAACTCCTTTTCACGCTGACACTCCAGATTTAATTTAACCATAAAAGAGAGATTTAGGAGAATTTGCAAAGCAAACTCATCTTCCTGATTTTTGTCAGATCTTAGACTATCATCTGTCTCCAACAGTTATCATCAAAAAACGGAGGAAAAGTTATCGAGGTCATTCCCAAAACTGAAAAGTAATCCACTGCAATGAAGAGAAAGTGCAACGATTTGTGGGTTGCGCCAAATATGTAAATAGTGACGAGTTGTGGATGATGGATTTAGTTTCCTATTAAATGGCAGTGTACACAGAAAGTTGTCATCACATGAGCTCTTGTCCTAAAGGGGTCACGAGCACAGACCAACTCTTCACTATGAGACGTCAACTCCTGGAGTTTACCATAACCTGATCAAATTACTTCATGGCGGCCAGGAAAAACCAAGAACCAATCTCCAAACCCGTAAGGGGGTACCAGGTGAAGAGATTCCCCTATATATCCTCCATATGATGTAGTAGAGCATGTCCTTATAGTTGGCCTATAAAACCAGGGAGGGGAGCATTTTGTTTTAATTTTGTTAACTAGATCTTCACAATAGGAAACCAACCAACAAGAGAAACAATGGCAACATCTTCATGGAATTCAAGGCACAAACTGATACATAAACCTCATGGAGTCAACACCTCAATGGGACCTCTGATTATATTGCATTCATGAAACCAATTTCTACTCAGAAGTCATGGAGAAAATATTTTGATGGAACACTTGGAACCAACCCCTTCATGAAGCTCATAGAGCCAAGGCCTTAGTTTTAGTCTTAGTTGGATTTATGAAGCCAAGATCTTTATTGAACTCATGGAACCAATATCTTCACAGAAGTCATGTTGGAAATGCCTTCATGGACCTCTTAGAGGAAACCCCTTCATTGAGCTCATGGAGCCAAGACCTCAGTTGGATTCATTAAGCCAAGATCTTTATTGAACTCATGGTTTTCAGAAAAGTCATGGAGTAAATACTTTAATGGACCTCTTAGAGCCAACCCATCCATGCAGCTCATGAAGGCAAGACATCAGTGGGGCTCATGAAACCAAGATGTTTATTGAACTTATGGAGTCAATCCCTTCATGGACCTCATAGAATTAACATCGTTTACACAATCATGCAGAGCACATTTTCACATAAATAATGGAGCCGACATCTTTAACGAATGAAGGAATCAATATTGTCATGGAACTGGCTGAATTAAAACCTTCATGAAGCTTCATCATATTCACTGTGCTCATTGACACCATACCCCAGGGGTCAGGAGCCTATTTGGCTGAGAGAGCCATGAACGCCACATATTTTAAAATGTTATTCTGTAAAAGCCCTACAATATGCACATGCCCCCCAGTAAATAGGTAGCCACAGCACATACCCCCAGTAGATAGGTATCTCCAGCACATACCCCCAGTAGATAGGTAGCCACAGCACAAGCACCCCAGTAGATAGGTAGCCCCAGCACCACCACCCCCCCCCCCCCCCCAGTAGATAGCTGGACACAGCACATGCCCCCAGTAGATAGCTATCCACAGCACATGCCCCCCATTAGATAGCTAGCCACAACTTAAAAAAAAAGAGAATATTCACCTACCGGCGCTCCCTGCAGCCAGCTCCTCATCGCTCCCATGTTCTTCTCTTTGACCCATGTTTAGACGATGGCGGCGTTGGTGCCTGTGTCCAGTGATCAGTCTAAGACACACAGCAGCCATCACTATTTATTAAAGATCTGTCTGAGAGCCGGATGTAGCCAAGAAAAGAGCCACATCCTGAGCCATAGGTTCCCTACCCCTGCCAAACCCACTTGGAAATCGTACATCCAATATCTTTATGAACTCTTGAAGCCAACACCTATAAACAAATCATGGAGTCAACATTTTTGTAGAACTGTGTGAGCCAACATCTTTTTGTTGTCAATCAATGTGTAATGGGGTGGGCGCGCCTCTAGTCATGACCACGCCCAATGTGCACCGAAAAGCTAATTTGCATAGAGATGGAAGAGAATTTTCTCTAAAACAATAGATTGCAGGGAAACAGTAAAGATATGACTTAGAAGCTCGCGGCTTGCCCTACACAAAGCTGTAAGGTTATCTGAGAGCCGGTAATTCTTATGTCCTGATATACAGGCATGAAATGTGTACACAGACACATTAATAGGCCTCGGAGGAGGATGTCCTTCTGTTAAGACAAAGGAGCCTTTGTTTCTTATCATTCCAAGCAGTAATTCAAGTGACAATTCCTCACACAGAGATGGCTTGTCTCCGTCCCGCTCTCTGCCTAGTGGTCATAAAGCAGGTAGCGCCGCGGCTTATGCCGCTAATTAGGTGGATGCATTACTCATAGGCCGGCTGCAGCTGCTGGAATGACAGCGTGTAAAAGCCTTGGGATATATGTCATACCTGTGGCAGCTCCAGGGACGTTCTCCTGTGCAGCGCTGTCACAATCAGGATTTACAGCGTTGCTCATGTAAATGCGGCTGTAATCTGATATATAAGCTATTTTAATTAACTTCCCATCATGTATACATTTATAACACAGCGGATCAGGATGGAAAACCGAATCCTGGGGGCAAATACAACAAGCCGGGACCCTCGTAGATCGGCTGGGACTCTGCTGTCAGACTCTGCTGTTCACATTTCCTAAAGGTTGTGATACAGTACGGTTTCTACAATGTAACAACCTGTGGCTGATATCTTCAGCTCTTGATTGGTTGGAACACAAAGTCATGTAATAGATAAACTCCACTCAGATCCACAAAATGGCCAATTTGTTGTTGGATAACTTACGAGTGTGAATAATGCACTTTGAGAAATGCTGCACCTATGTACGTAGAGTTGTACTTTTGGTCCCACCCATGTTCACGCTCTACCTTGATCCCACCAATGAGCTACCATGTTAATATCTATGACCTAGCTCTTTCCTACTCGTTGGCTACAAGGTTAATGTCCACAATGTAGCCTGGTCACATCCATGTCCACCACGCTCTACCTTGATCCCACCTATGAGCTTGCATGTGAATATCTATGGCCTAGCTCTGTTCCATCCATGAGCTACCATGTTAATGTCTACAATGTAGCATGGTCACACCCATGTTCACTCTCTACCTTGATCCCACCAATGAGCTAACATGTTAATATCTATGGCGTAGCTCTTTCCTACTCATTGGTTACAAGGTAAATGTCCACAATGTAGCCTGGTCACACCCATATCCACGCTCTACCTTGATCCCACCTATGAGCCGGCATGTTAATATCTATGGCCTAGCTCTGTCCAACCCGTGAGCTACCATGTTAACGTCTACAATGTAGTATGGTCGCACCCACGTCCACTCTCTACCTTGATCCCACCAGTGAACAACCAAATTAATATCTATGGCCTAGCTCTGTCCCACCCATGAGCTACCATGTTAACGTCTACAACATAGCATGGTCACACCCATGTTCACTCTCTACCTTGATCCCACCTATGAGCTTGCATGTTAATATCTATGGCCTGGCTCTGTCCCACCCATGAGCTACCATGTTAAGTTCTAAGATCTAGCTTGCACACATCCCTGAACTGACTAAACAACTACAATACAATTCAAAACCAAGAGAACAATGCAGTACAAAATCAAGAGACAAAATGATGGTCAGAAGGCAGGCAGTAAATCAAAGAATCGAAAATGCAGAAGTCCAGAAAGTGCTACCATGCTCCAAGGAAGACTTCTAGCAAGCCTTGGGTAGTTGACAGACAAAATACTTATAAGATATAAGAGTCCCAGTGCAGAGAGTGATTGTAGGAAGTATCTGTTAACCACAGCTAGTTTAACTGTATGCAGCTTGGAACAAAGTCAGCAGGAGACAGGTATGGTGGAAATCAATGAAGACATCCAGGAGTGGAATAAGGCAGAGTTCAGACTAGTGCATGACAGAATGCAAACTAAGTACATCTTCTGCCATACTTTATGGAAGAAAATAACGCTGAAGCCCGGAGGAGCACAGATGTTACTCTTGGTCACACCCATGAGCTTCTGTGTTCACGCCCATTCACAACCTTGATCACACCCATGAGCTACCACATCAGCAATCTAGCTCAGCAACATCCATGAATTATTATTTTCACAGGCATAACCTACCTTGATCGCCTTCGCACTGTAAAAGAATAAGATTGTCCCTTGAATTTTGGTGGCTTGGAATAACGGAGCACTACACTTTCATTCTGCGACACAGCCAATGACAATTTAATACAGATGAAACAATATTAATTCCTGCAGCCGCTACACTGCTCGTACCATTTCTTTCCCAGCTACCAAAGTGATGAAATATCTGCAGAGAAATCACTTAAAACTTTGTTAAAAATGAAACTCCTGGGTCATTATTTTCTTCCAGAGCTCCAGGAAGTTAAAAGTCCATTTCTCTATAATAGTATTTATATTGAGCAGACACAAGACAAAGGATGTGCAGTTTTGGCCTCTGGACGTTCACATCTTTTATATTCATATCTTGTTTCCAATAACAATACGGTGGCTCTTCACAATCCACCTGTGTACGGCTCGCGTCAATAAAAAACATCTCGCATGTTTCAACAGATCAAGAAAAAAATCAACCACAAAATTTGGAGTTTTTGGAACATTTTTTGAGTTACTTTCGTATTTCTGGTGGATCAATCCAATCCCCATCTATTGGGTGAACATTGGTCTCTGGAAACTTGGGAGAAACCTGGTGACCTCCCTAAAGTGAAGTCCATATGCTGGTGATCACCAGGGAGGCCGCTTACATCAGACCTTAGGAGTCTTATGTAGTCTTAGAAGTCTAAGCCAAACTGGTTACATCTGCGAAAATAGTAGGGAAGAAGGGGCACTCCTAAGGTGCAGTATCCTCTATTAGATGATATATCCTGAGGGTAGTCGTAAATTTCAACAGATCAAGAAAAAAATCAACCACAAAATTTGGAGTTTTTGGAATATTTTTTTGATTTACTTTCGTATTTCTGGTGGATCAATCCAATCCCAATCTATTGGGTGAACATCTGTCTCTGGAGACTGAATGCAGGTGGCTCAACATAGATGCAGATTGTGATAATGATCTGAATGGGATTTTAGTTGGGTTGATCAACTTGACTACCAGAGGATCATCCAAGGGGCCCCAAAGTCCGGCTATAGTAAAAAAACATTTAGAGGCAACTTTCAAGACAACCAATTGCCTCTTGGGGTATGATGTTCTACAGATGGAGGAAGGGGTCTAGGATTGTTCCACCAGTAATTCCAAGGGACCCCAACCTTGGAGCATTGCAAAACATGAGTTAGATATGTGGGCCCACAGCTCTTACGATGAGTCCAACCATGCCGAAAACAATGGCTATTGATATGCCCCACAGTTCTGTGCACTTGCTACATAGAAATGCTGATAAGTCTTGACAAATTTTACAGAAAATCAATATATTACGTCTTCTGCCGGACCTGGCCAATGGCCATGTGTGTCCTACGGGTCCATAACCTCAGACATGGTTGTCTATTCTCCTTTCCTTATTGCACCATAGGAAGATCACATTTCCCAGCATGCTATTTCCTGCAGGTGTTTACTACATTACTGAATACTGACTGTTTCCCATGTTATGGACTTCAGCTTGCTTCTAGTAAAAGAGACTAGTACCTAGGTGTTGTCCATTATATGCATAGTTTTGTTAACTTGAATTCACTCTTCTTGACTCATCTTTGACCTTCTGATCTTCTGACCTGGCTTGATTATTGACTATGAACAAACTCTGTCTAACCTGACCTTGGCTTGTACTCGATGTTAGGCCCTGAACCTTGATGGTTCACATGGATATCTATTGGCCCTAGACCAGAACAACTACTTAGAAACCTGGTGACCTCCCTAAAGTGAAGTCCATACCCTGGTGATCACCAGGGAGGTCACTTATATCAGACCTTAGGAGTCTCATGAATCTTAGAAGTCTAACTGGTTACATGACATAGAAACTTCTGTCCAGAACAGTATCTTTTAGATATATGGACCAAGCCGTTGTACGTTGGCTACACTACAAAAAATTTCAATGAAAAGTTGAAATTATCCTTCAAAGAAGAAACGAGGCCAAGCGTTCCACAAACACAAGGCTGTTTTATCTTATCTCAAAAGCCACTTATGGTTGTACAAATCAAATTGAGCCACTCAATGAACTAAAATTAACCTGGCGCACACTTCTGGAGCGGGCTGGTAATGTAATCTGAGGCGTGATTATATGAGAAACCCTGATCAGTTTAAATATATAAAAAATAAATCAGCAATCATGGAGCGCCTGCTCGGGAATCCTTCCCAAATAGATGTTAACTTTTAATTGAAAACACCTTGATGAATTTGGGCTTCAACAAATTACATTTGTCGCATTCATCTAGTAGATACGACCTTGATTAATATATTGCCCTTGAGGAATGAAAGTGCCTTCTCAGCGCTGCAGAGATTTCTTCTCCTGGCGTTCCACAGCTCCGACGATGAATAATACAATGGGTTTTGGGGTTATTTGTGCTGTTTTGAATAAGTACTTTGTTTTTGCCTTTTTTTTTCCATCTTAGTTCAACTACAAAGCTAAGGCACCTGAGCCGGCCAGAACAAAGCATGGAACGTAATGCAGATGTCACGGCAAGACTACCAACCCCTTATGGATGATATATGGTGCTAGTCCTTGGACATTCCACCTATTAACCATATCTATCCAGGTTATAGATTCTGCAAATTCATTGGACCGGGTTGATGATAAACCTACAAGATAGGAGATCCATAGTGTACTGGCTTCTTGGGATGCCAACTATTACCAAAAAGAGAGGTTCCCTATGTTTGGCATGTTGCTGCTTCATTCAAGTTATATGTTCACCAAGAGTTGCCAAGGCACCTGAGCCAGCCAGAACAACAAATGGAACGTAATGAAGACATCATAGCAAGACCACCCACACATTATGGATGATACATGGCACTAGCCCTTGACTTTCACCTACCAACAATATCTATCAGGGTTATAAAGGTCTACAAAGATAAAGGTCTACAAGATAGGGTATACAGTATGGATCCGTGGTGTTCTGGCTTCTTGGGTTGCCAACTATCACAAGGTGCCTTGGATTCTTGTCTAAGGAAAGGAGTGGTTGACCAGGCCTGTTGCGTATATGTTCACCAAGAGTTACTATAGAGGACTTTAGGGGCAATGTGGCCAAAATGTGGCCTGAAAATTGGATGGGCCATTACTGTCGGTTTCTAAAGAGTAATTGAAAATGGATTTTCAGAATCATTATCTAAAATTTCCCCCCAAAAAACAATATCCCTGGTGCGCCAAAGGGGACCCAAAGCCAACACTAAGGACGCTTATTCTTATTGTTCATCGTATATCAAGAAGACTTTGAGTGCTGATCAAGAAATGATGTTGCTGTAAGGTTTGACATGTTCTTCTATTTTTCCAATTGGACAATATCCATAAATCTACTCCCTGCGTGAGTCTACCTGTTCCTTAACTCTTCATCCATGTTCATTTTACCATGCTACTTAATACAAACATTTTTTTCTCCAATGCCCTAGATCACTGGTGGATCCGAGAACCCTAATCCGACACTGACCATTTGTATCCTTTTATCTTGGGTCAAGAAGACTTCTAAGAGCTCACCAAGACATCATGACTCTTAGGTTATTGTATCTTTCTGAAGCAACATTTCTATTCCATCATGTTATGAAGATAAATTTTCTCATTGTCTCCCTAAGAAATCATTACCCCCTAGTGGGCCCAGGGGACACTGTTCTCTCAGATCTCGTGTTTTATCTTGGGTCAAGAAGACCTCTACAGCCCATCAAATTTTGACAGGGTGCTTGTTTCTCTATCTCTCCGGGAGGACTCTATCCGTTGCTCTACTACACGCATGAAGGCGAATTCCCGCCATTGTCTCCCCAAGGCCGATACCATCACGTTAATGAAGCTTCGTAAGCCTGATAGGATTCCACGTCTCCGGTTAGCTTGGCTGAAAGACATAAACTCATTCTGGTCTCTTAGTTCGGCTGCCTCATCTGGTTACAACCATCATCTTAAAAATCACCCAAGTAATGAGAAAAAAAATTGAATTAGGTTTGAGTGCCCAAGGCCTTTTCACTAGTTAAATCATATTTCTCAATTTCTAAGCCAAGCATCTATATTTCTGCTTCTTAAAGACATTGGAATTCTGCAGCGAGGCAGGTAATAGATGAGTGGATATTGTTAGGTAATAACTACAATTCTCCGAAAGGTCACTCCTATACAAGACTGTATTAAGGTCTCTTAATGTAACTTGTCATGTACTGACAGGGGGATTGTCCCTTCGGGGAAGCAGACATCGTGCACCGTATGTATACTCCGCTAAAACTAACTAGATTAGTTTACATACTGCACCGGGAGGTCACATGTCCTCAAGTAACGACAAAATCAGAGACGAGGAGACAGCTGAGGCCCAATAATAGAATTCCACAACAGCTTATTTTTACATCTGTTAGTCATTGGCTAATTTTTGGTAATGTTAGAAAATTAATTTAGAATTTTTCCAAATTTTTTTGCAGGGTAATTTGTTCTTCAATAAGATATTCCCAGGGATGTTTGTCATCCTTTTATAATACAGTGGCTCCATATTATCTGCGCTAAAAGGCAAGAGATTCTGCTGCGTTGCTAAGGTCAGGAGCAGCTGACAGAGGGCTAGTTGAAAATGCTTAAGTGAGCGGAGAAAAAAAATTGTCCGAAATGTCAGGTCTGTCAGGTGCAGGGATATGGCTCGTAACGAGTAAATGGGATTGGACGCAGATTGTGACACCCCCTAATGGCTTAAAGGAGACTTGTCACTATTCTAGACTTGTGACCAATTGAGATCATTATTTCTTACAATTTTGTAATGTTCTGTTATTCCTCCTTAAAAAAATGTGAGCAAATTGACATCTGGGTGTTACCAGTTAGGGGGCGTGTCCACGCAGTCTTCGATACGGTCCAGTTGGATATCCCTCAACAACCAGTTGTCCATTGTTAATAATTTTATTTAGGTGGTAAGATGCTCCAGAATTAGGGGTATCTACAAATATAGACATGTCAGTAGAGGAGGCCATGCCTCTTTAACTTAGTAATGAAGATATAGGGGCACATTTACTTACCCGTCAGGAGTTGTTCATCAAAAGTGCACTGTGGCGTGATTCACTAAGATCGTGCGGCCGATATTGTATATGTGTCGTTTCCCCACTGAGGTCCGTTGGACTTTACCTTCTTCTTCCCGGATGCATGTAAGTGCATTGAATTGCGAACACAATTTGAATGTTAAATCCCGCACTCAGTCCGAATCAGTCGGATCATCCGACTGCTCGCCCCCCCCCCCCCCCCCCCCCCCCCCCCCCCCCACCAATTTATAAATGACATGTCAATAAGACCGGATTGACCTAGTCCAATCCTAAGGGCGTTATCCAAGTGAACCTGTCAATTTCCCCATTTAACCCCCTTACAGAAATCTGGACTACACTAGCCAGAAGTGGCAGTCGGTCACGGCAGGTCAGCGCAGGCTGATGAAAAGTCCTGGGGTCAGGAATAGTCAGAGACTATTTTTGGGACTTTATAGGAACAAATAATTAAAAAGGCACAAATTTGGGGGCAACTAATACAGTTGTCTCTCCTGTACATGGTCAGGAGTGGAGGGTTTGTGCCCATTTAGGGGCAAAATCAGGTCAAACATCTGGAAGCAGGAGAAATACAAAGACAAATTAGGAGCAAACCAGGAAACTGCTAGACGGCGAACTCCGGCGCATGACTAGAAAAAGGCGAAAAAAATTTGTGCAAATAACTCAATGGGGGAGATTTACTTACCCGGTCCTGTCACGATCCTGCGGTGCGTTGTCCGATGAGGATTCGGGTCTGCTGCAATTCACTAAGCTTGTGCGCCCGAGTTCCTGCATCCGTCGCTTCCCTGCCGAGGTCCGCCGGAGTTCACCTGCTTCTTCCCGATGCATGTAAGTGCATGTCTTGCGACACAATTCTAAATGTTAAATCCTGCACATTGTCCGAATCCTTTGGGTTGTCCGACAATTTCTGTTGCATGCAAGCCTGTGCCGATGCGCCAAAATCCGATCGCGTGTGCCAAAGTTTCAGGCCAATTTGTCGCAAAAAGGAAATCAAATGCGTCCGACGGACCCTTAGTAAATGAGCCCCAATGTGTCCAAAAAATCACTAAATTACAACCAAAAACACACATCAGACCTAGATAAATCTGCCCCATTGTCTGTCGGGAGGAGGAAACAGGACACCAGTAACAAGGTACCACGGCCATTAGCACAAGAAGTCAACATCGTCCTTAAAGGGATCGTCCATTTGGAAAACATGTCTGCTTTCTTCCAAAAACAGGGCCCCTCTCCACAGTGTATGGTATTTCAGCTTTGCCTTATCTACTTCAATAAAGTTGAGTTGCAATTTCACACACGACCTATAGACTGGTGCTATCTTTGGAAGGAAGCAGCCAGGGTTCCCTAATAATGGGAATCCCCTTTAAAGCAGGCTACATTAGGGAGCTTGGGGGTTGGGGCATAAGTGCCCCAGGGGCAAAATCTGAGGCCAGAATTCTCCATACATTACATGGTGTCCTTCCAAGATATAGTCATGTATCGGATTGTTATAAATATCTAAACCAACCAAATCCCTGGGAATATGCGAGATATGAAAAATCCGAACACTCCGACTTCTTATATGTGATAAATATTTAAAATCCAAGAAATGTATTTCCTTAAATCAGACATTACAGACTAAGATCAGCCACTTTGTCAGGAGACAAGGCCTGGGGCAAACCTGTGGATCTTCCCTACTGGATCCTCCTGGAAGATACTGAGTGAAGTCGTGTCCGGATTTCTCGTGGTGATACATGAAGGATGATCCGGGGATTCCTCTGCTGGAAGGCAAATGTCCATTCATCTCAGATTTTACAGCTGATTCATCTATGATTATATCTCCAAGGGTCTAGAACTTTATGTTACTGATACAAAGCTCCAAATCCTCTCTACACACAAACAGTAACTGAGCAACACACATCTATCTCCTATCTATCCATCCAGTATCCATCTATATATACTGGGGGTCATTTACTAAGGGCCCGATTCGCGTTTTCCCGACATGTTACCCGAATATTTCTGATTTGCGCCGATTTTCCCTGTATTGCCCCGGGTTTTTGGCGCACGCGATTGGATTTTGGCGCATCGGCGCTAGCATGCACGCGACGGAAATCCGGGGCGTGGCCGAAAGAAAACCCGACGGATTCGGAAAAACCGCCGCATTTAAAAAAACAAAAGTGTTGCGGGACTCGCACTTACCTTCATCCAGGATAGGCCGGTGAATTTGAGTGCGTTCCGATGCTCTTCAGCGCAGCAGCGCCACCTGGTGGCCATCGGAGGAACTACCTTGATGAATCCCGGCCGGACCCGAATCCAGCGCAGAGAACGCGCCTCTGGATCGCTAACGGACGGGGTAAGTAAATCTGCCCCAATGTATCTATACATCATCTATATATCTCATATCTATCTCATATCTATCTATCAATCTCTTATCTATCTGTATCTATCTATCTATCTATCTCATATCAATCTATCCCATATCTATCTATCTATCTCCTATCTATCTATCTATCTCATATCTCCTATCTATCTCCTATCTATCTATCTATCTATCTCCTATCTATCTATCTCCTATCTATCTATCTCATATCTATCTATTTATCTCATATCTATCTCATATCTATCTCATATCTATCTCCTATCAATCTATCCCATATCTATCTATCTATCTCCTATCTATCTATATATCTATCTATCTTTCTATCTTCTATCTATCTTTCCATCTATCCATCTATACATCTGGAACTAATTCTATAGGGAGGATTTATAACAGCTTGTATGCCTGAATACTGACATACAAGCCGTGATTTTGTCCCAGTTCTTGGGTGGGGAAGGGGCAGTGTCGGGCGTGGTGTGAACATGTCCCTTCTGGGGCCAACGATAAGCGCTGTAGACTACTTAGTATTCAGTAAACTCCAGAGCTCCCTCTAGTGGTGGCTGGAGGAAGTCAGAATTCCAGAATGTTACCATTAATATCTATACAGAGTATTTGGAGTTCTTTGTAGAAGTTTCCACACGGCTCAGCCACTTGTCTAATACAGCTGAATCCCATTGACTCAAATGAGGCTCGAGACTGGATCACAGCAATAACTAGTAGACGACTTGAAAAGATTTCGGGTCTCAGTTCTGTAAAACTTATGACTAAGGGCATGTGATTTTTTTTTTTTTTGCCCAAAACTTGTCAGCAGTTTTTTTTTTATCTTTTCAAGTCGACTATTTGGAGTTCTGCATCAGTAAAGCAGAAATCCAACGCTGCACATAAATATTCAGGTATAAGAAGCCATGATGTATTTTTTTTTTGCCATGCTTTATAAAAGGCAAATCTTTGCCCCTTTTTCTATGCTGCAAGATCGTATTATGCCCTTAAATGCACCAACAAGTATGGCCCCTCCTCTAGTGCACTGAGAACCTGATTTGCATAAACATGATAATTTTATTTTTTTTCCTTAAGGGGAGGCATGTATCATGCAAATGAAATTAGGAACTTGTGCAATCCCTTGTGAGTAAATGTTCACCACTTGTTATTTTTGAGTAGATTTCTATAGGGACAGGAACCCTGTTTTTCTGATGTTGCTCTAAACATTCTGCACTCACCTTAAATTATTTTTGTCTTTCCTGCAGCCACCACTAGGAGGAGCTCACTGTAGAATACTCAAACTATCCTCAGCTCCCTCTAGTGTCTTTCCTGCAGCCACCACTAGGGGGAGCTTACTGTAGAATACCTAAACTATCCTCAGCTCCCTCTAGTGTCTTTCCTGCAGCCACCACTAGGGGGAGCTCACTGTAGAATACTCAAACTATCCTCAGCTCCTCTAGTGTCTTTCCTGCAGCCACCACTAGGGGGAGCGTAACTGTAGATTCTTTAAAGGGCACCTACACACCACGAATCTACCTTAAAGGTAGCTCGGGTGGTAGGTGGAGTATGGGGACGTGAGGATAGCCCTTTTAGAGCTAATCCTCACGTCCCGCTAGCCTAGCATAAACTTTATGCCCATATGTTAATTTAATAAGCGGCTACCGGGGCGTGGAGTAGCCGGACACGAGGCTAAACGGCGCGGGCACTCCACGCCCAGTAGCTGCTTTCCCCGCCTACCCGTGATCTTCGGCGCGCAGCTACTGGCAGCGGCGCGCCTCGTCCGAGAAAGCCGGGAGTTCTGCGCATGCGCAGTAGTAACTCGGCCAAGATGCGCAATCTCGGGAACGAGGGCGGAGTTAGGCGCATGCGCGAACTCCGGCTTCTCGGACGAGGGCGCGCAGCTGCCAGGAGCTGCGCGACCGAAGATCAAGGGTAGGCGGGGAAGCACTACTGGGCTGGAGTTAGTAGCCGCGCCGTGTAGCTCGTGTCCGGCTACTCCACGCCCCGTAGCCGCTTAATTAAATTAACATATTGGCAATAAAAGTTTATGTAGGCTAGCGGGGGACGTGAGGATTAGCTCTAAAAAGGGCTATCCTCACGTCCCATACATCCACCTACCACCGATTACCATTATAGTAGAAGTGTGTGGGGTAGGTTCCCTTTAAATATCCTAGCTCCCTCAGTGTCTTTCCTGCAGCCACACTAGGGAGAGGCTTACTGTAGAATAATAAAGTATCCTCAGCTCCCTCTAGTGTCTTTCCTGCAGCACCACAGGGGGAGCTTAATGTAGAATACCTAAACTATCCTCAGCTCCCTCTAGTGTCTTACCTGCAGCCACCACTAGGAGGGCTCACTGTAGAATACACTAAACTATCTCAGCTCCCTCTAGTGTCTTTCTGCAGCCCACCACTAGGAGGAGCTCACTGTAGAATACCTAAACTGTCCTAGCTCCCTTAGTGTCTTACTGCAGCCACCATAGGAGGAGATCCTGTAGAATACGTAAACGTCCTCAGCTCCCTCAGTGTCTTTCCTGCAGCACACTAGGAGGAGCTCACTGTAGAATACTCAAACTGATCTCAGCTCTTCTAGTGTCTTTCCTGCACCCACCACTAGGGGGAGCTCACTGAGAATACCTAAACCTTCCTAGCTCCCTCTAGTGTCTTTCCTGCAGCACCCACTAGGAGGAGCTCACTGTAGAATACTCAAACTATCCTAGCTCCCTCTAGTGTCCTTCCTGCAAGCCACCACTAGGAGGAGCTCACTGTAGAATACTAAACTGTCCTCAGCTCCCTTAGTGTTTTGCAGCCACCACTAGGGGGAGCTACTGTAGAATACTAAATGTCCCAGCTCCCCTCTAGTGTCTTTCCTGCAGCCACCACTAGGGGGAATCACTGTAGAATACTAAACTGCCTCCAGCTCCCTGTAGTGTCTTTCCTGCAGCTACCACTAGGGGGAGCTCACTGTAGAATACCTTAAAGATCTCATCAGCTCCTTCAGTGTCTTTCCTGCAGCCACCATAGGAGGAGGCTCACTGTAGAATACCTAAACTGTCCTCAGCTCCCTCTAGTGTCTTTCCTGCAGCCACCACTAGGAGGAGCTCACTGTAGAATACCTAAACTGTCCTCAGCTCCCTGTAGTGTCTTTCCTGCAGCCACCACTAGGAGGAGCTCACTGTAGAATACTTAAACTGTCCTCAGCTCCCTGTAGTGTCTTTCCTGCAGCCACCACTAGGAGGAGCTCACTGTAGAATACTTAAACTATCTTCAGCTCCCTCTAGTGGTGACTGCAGGGAGCTAGAATTTTCTGCAGATTTCTTTGCAGGGGATTTGGAATTCTGTATCATGAAGACAATATTCTGACTCCATAAAAAGATATTTTAGTAGATTAAAAGTTGAATATTCACTTTCTTTGGGTCCATAAAATATGAAAGTCACATTTTGGTCCCATATCTTATACGAGCAGATCTCATTATCCCTCAGCAGATGATGTATTCAGTGACATGCATGTAAGAGTCAGTGGTAATGATAAAATAACAGATGTTATGGAAGGAGAACATTATATAATATATTATACTGGCAGCTAATAATGACAATCTCGCAAGGACATCCCGTAATGGCTCCAAATGAGAACTCATTAATGGAAGGGTGCAGACGGCTCTGACTGTGCAGATTGTCTGCAGGATAACGGATTGTCAGCGTGCAAGCGCAGGCGGGCAGCACCGGGGGGGGGTACGGGCTGACACATCGGCCTAGATAAGTGCACCGCCCGCAGAATGAATTCCACGCCGTAGGATAGATCTGCGCCCCTTACGGAAAAGAATCCATTCACACTTGGCTGCCACCGAGCAATGAAGCTAAAAGCTGGTACAAATCACAGAGAGGTGACGGTGTATTGAAAGGAAATCGCTGACTTGTAGAAAAATTCTCTGCACAAAGTAATTACATTGCAGGTAACATGGAGCCACCACTAGGGGGAGCTCTGGGATAAGATGCATACTGAGTGTATAAATATGTGACTCATGTTATTAATTCATATCAAAGCTCTCACATTAGCATTTTAGAAACAATGTCTATGGGGACAGAAGGGGATGAAAAAAAAGAGATCTTCAGCAATAATATGCAAAAATACCCCAGCACGGTCATTTATATGCCCTTCCCTCTATATATGGTCTAGGGTGGAATTTATACCTGGCCTAAAGATACCTGAAAGTCCCCTTCCTGATGTAAAAGAAATACATAAACTTCCGCAACGCCTCATTATGCAGAAACCTTGCCCCCTCTTGGGCGGTGTTTGCATAAGCCCCTCCCCTTCGCAATTGGGACACACCCATACTTACTCTCAGTACAGGGAATAGAAAAATTTTAGGTCATCCACCCAGGACGAGCCAACATTTGATAGTTAAACAATGTTCGATATGTTATTAAAGTGTCAGTTAGTGAGATAACACATTCCCTTTAAGAGGATTAGGCCATTAATTGGTCCCTGTCCCCATGGGGCTCACAATCTAATCAACCTACCAGTATGTTTTTGGAGTGTGGGAGGAAACCGGAGGACCCGGCGGAAACCCACGCAAACACAGAGAGAACATACAAACTCTATGCAGATGTTGACCTGGGTGGGACTTGAACACTGGAGCCCAGCGCTGCAAGGCTATAATGCTGTAATACTAACCACTAAGCCACTGTGCTGACCTTAAAGGAAATCTACCACCAGGATCAAGGATTGTAAACCAAGCAAACTACCATACTATTGTGTCCCCCCTCTGGCTGGATCTGCTCTTCTTAAGGCTTCTTATTCCTGGTTTTAAAGAAAAAAAAGGCTTTAGAATTATGCAAATGAACCTAAGGGGCTCCAGGTTCCATTAACACCTACGGTGCCTGGCGCCCTAGAGACTCATTTGCATAATTTTTAAAGGCTTTTGGTGTGAAAGCCAAGGCATAAGAAGCTAAGTGAAGAACAGATCCTGTCAGAGGGGTCACACACCTGCGTGTAAGTGTGCTTAGTTTACAATCTTTCATCCTGGTGGTAGATTTCCTTTAAGCCAACATGCTGCCCTTTTTGGCTATGAACAAAAGAATAGGTAATCCACCTGCTCTAGTCCTCACTCATTAGTGAAATGAAACAATATAAGGCATATAGCATGGTTCTGTACCAGGATGATATAAAATACCCTCGAAAAATCCTGACAGCAACCTCAATGGCTAGAAGATCCAAGATAGAAGATC
>WNYA01000244.1:0-16097 GCA_019512145.1 Engystomops pustulosus | reverse complement strand
ACTATATGGTGATATAATAACTATATGGTGATATAATAACTATATGGCGATATTCTTTGTTACTAATATGAGAAATAAAGCAGTAAAGTTGCAGGGACTTTGACCTAACAGCATAAAACACATGGTAATAATCTAAAGAGCACAGAAAACTTTCAGACTTCATCAATCCCAGATTAGGTGACCAACATCTACAGTGCAGGGGTCCATAATCCCCTGAGACACCTGAAGTATCTGAGATGGGACCTGCAGACTGTGGGGTTTGCCCTGGAGATCCTGGCAGATGATGGTGAGAAGAGGTCCTTGTATGTCATCTAAGAAAGGTGTAAGAGAGACAATCAGCGAGGACATGTAAAGTCAATGATGTCCTCCACCATCAACGGGGCTGAGACATAGAGCTCCACCATCTCCTGATCTCACCAGTTTCCGAGGGTCCAAACACAAAAAAAGACCTTTCATCCAGGTCCTTCCCCAGACTCCGAGAGGGTTCACACCCATAAATCCCTAAATCAGGTAAGATCCTGGTGCCAGATCAATGGCAGGAGTCATAATAATAAGAACAGCCATGACAGCAGGTCCTGGAGACCACTGAGAGATGACATTGAGTAGTTCAGGGTTGAGACTCCCTCAGAAGGTGAGCAGAGCAGTGACCATCAGTAAAACTAATCCAACCCCTAAACCTGATGGATTAAGATTCTAAGGTATATTTTGTAGCAATGAGAGAAGATGGTGATTGACCAGAGGCAAAGCTAAGATGGGCTTTGGGGTCACGTGCCCGAGGGTTTGGTTAGAGGGCGTCACCATCAAGAACCCCGCTGACCGAAAACCTAGATATGGCTCTGGAGAATTTCCCTTCTATTGGGCTAAGAGGAGTATTAGAAATTTGTATAGTCTCTATTGTCCTGTCTACTGGAGGACATGATCTACCCAAGCCTACTGAGGTCCATGCTTCCTTGTAGGTGGTTTTAGATCCTCTATAAGGTACATGATACTGTTCTTCTAAGCTTGACCATTCAAGTGTGACCATGTTAGTTTTTGACCTTTATTTAGTAGAGAGTTTTCTTGAAGGACTTCTGGCGAAAAATTTTGCACAGTTTTTGAAGGACATCTATCACCTCTGGTGAGTTCCCCTTCCATTGGGCTATGAGGAGTATTAAAAATGTACATAGTCTCTATTGTGCTGTCTACTGGAGGACATGGTCTACTCAAGCCTACTGAGGTCCATGTTTCCTTGTAGGTGGTTTTAGATCTGCTATAAGGTACATGATACTGTTCTAGTTTGACCATTCAAGTGTGACCATGTTAGTTTTTGACCTTTATTTAGTAGAGAGTCTTCTTGAAGGACTTCTGGCCAAAATTTTGCACAGTTTTTGAAGGACATCTATCACCTTTGGTGAGTTGCCCTTCCATTAGGCTATGAGGAGTATTAAAAATGTGCATAGTCTCTATTGTGCTGTCTACTGGAGGACATGGTCTACTCAAGCCTACTGAGGTCCATGTTTCCTTGTAGGTGGTTTTAGATCTGCTATAAGGTACATGATACTGTTCTTCTAAGCTTGACCATTCAAGTGTGACCATGTTAATTTTTGACCTTTATTTAGTAGAGAGTCTTCTTGAAGGACTTCTGGGCAAAAACAGTTTTTGAAGGACATCTATCACCTTCTTCCACCCCTGGTACCAGGATCCATAACATGCAACATTTCTCATTTCTGCCAAGGGTTAAAGCTTCCTAATACAGCGATAACTTATTGACTGCGCTCTGTTTTTAGACAAGAGGAGAAGACACAATTGACGGCATAAGAGAGGGCAATCACGCGGCGGTTACATAATTTCCAGTTAATTACATGGCGTGTTGATGTATCTCTTTCATCGCGGTTTCATGTCAACGAGGATGTTTTCTCTCAATCAAGCGGCATTTAATTAACATACATTAACCACCTTTTTCAATCGGAATTCAATTTGTCTGGAAACTGTAAGTGCTCATCAGACTTTGTAATGTTCCGATGTTTGAAGGTTTATCGAGACACGAGAGGGCGATAGCCATTAACGTCTCCCGCAAAACGGCCATTATGGAGTCCTAACAGCCTCTCATACTTCAATTAACTTATGGGTAAGATATTCTACAGGGGTCTTCCATGCCGGAACATCCGTGAGGTTGGAATGCTACGTGTTCCACGGGGGCCGAGGTTCTCCAGAAGCTCGGAGCCTTTACTACCCGAAGGCCTTTGAAGAGCATTAAACTGTAGAAGGTAAGAAATAATAGCAGAGCGCAGAAGCCTCCAGTATTTCAATTTGCCTTAAATGCCTTCACATCTCAGTTATAATCCATTAGCCGGGACGTAAATCATTCTTATTAAGGGGATATTTTAATTTTTTCGGCACGATAAAGCAGCAGCTATCTGTATTATGTATGTAAAGTGCACTGCGCGGGTGCATGCGGGCAGATTCATGCTCGCATTTGTCTTCCGTCTGCGCGGCTCGCCTGCGCAAAATATTTATGAAGGCAGCTGGGTTCATCTGAGATAAGTGCTGCAATGTTAGGTAAATTATACCTAGGGAAAAAAATAGATTTTTAAAAAAAAAGTTTTTAAAGGAAAACACTGGGGCAGATTTACTTACCCGGTCCATTCGCGATCCAGCGGCGCATTCTCCCACGCTGATTCGGGTCTGCCGGTATTCACTAAGGTCGTGCGCCTGATGTCCACTAGGTGTCGCTGCTGCGCTGAAGTCCGCCGGAATTCACCTCCTTCGTATGTGAGTGCTATTTTTGTGACCCAAATTTTTTTTCTAATTCTGTGTTTTTCTCCAAATCTCTCGGGTTTTTCCGACGGCCACGTCCCCCTATTTCTGTCGCGTGAAAGCCATCAGAAAGCCGGAAAACCGCGTTTCGGACCCTTAGTAAATGTGCCCCCTTGTCTGTGGGTTGTGATTGATACTGCAATTAATATCTGACAAAATATCTGAACCGCCTGCAAAATTGTAACACACCCCTTAATATGATCACAGAAATTCCTCTGGCCCTAGCTGCCCATGTGATGTCATACCAAGGCATCATGGGATCGTTAACATGGATTAAAAATCAAGATGGAGGAGGATGAACTGCAGAAAAGTGAGGATAATATACAAAATTAAAACCACAATCTTGACTGACATTAGATCTTTCTATATAAAAGCAGTTTTTCAAGTGAAATGGCAGAAAATTCTATCACAATCTATTATAGCTGTTCAGCATCCCTGACTGTATACTTATGGCTTCTTAAAAATGTATAGAGGATTGGATTCACAGTGTCCTCCTACCAGCCAGAACCTGTACTGGCTTTACCTGCTCATGTGATGCTGTGCTGAGGCATCATTGAGTTGATGCAAGGTACAGTGGAAAGGAAATCAGGACTAAATCTGAAAATCAAGATAGAGGAGGATGAACTGCAGAAAAATGAGGATAATATACAAAAAAGAAAACCACAATCTTGACTGACATTAGATCTTACTATATAAAAGTTTTTCACATTGGTTTTTAAAATGAAAGGGCAGAAACTTCTCTCACAGACTGTTATAGCAGCTCAGCAGCCCTAACTGTATACTTATGGCTTCTTATGAGAATGTATAGAGGATTGGATTCACAGTGTCCTCCTGAAAGCCGCTCATGTGATGCTGTGCGGAGGCATCATTGAGTTGATGCAGGGTATAGGGGAAAGAATAGCAGGACTAAATCGGAAAATCAAGATAGAGTCTGTTCGTACTCATCATCTCACAACAGAAGATGTTATGACATATGGAGGGGGGGGGGCATTTACCAGGGTTTATGCGCCTTGTAAAAACTCTGAAATCACAATGTCTAGTAAACCGTCACACACTGTGATTATTTTCCACTTCCTCACCAATTGAGTATGGAGGGGAGTGTACGCAGCGTGGGCAATGGAAAAGTCGGCCAGAAGAGAACGCTCTTGTGCCGTGTCTACGCAATCCCTACAGCCAGCGACTGTTCAATCCTGAATGATAGCAGCAGCTAATAAGGGAATTCTGCACCAGGTATGGAGCCTTAGGCGGCACCGGAGGGGCAAGGTTTCATCATACAACCATGAGAAATATCCCCCCATGGCCTCTTATCAAATTTATGAGAATATATAGAGAAAACTAATTACATTGTTCTCCCAGTCAGCAGACATTGTACATACTCTAGCTGCCCATGTGATGCTCCACTGAAGACACATTGGAGTAATACATATTACAGAGGAAAGAAGAACACATTGGGGCAGATTTACTTACCCGGGCCATTCGCGATTCCATGGCGTGGCGCTTGTTATCTGCGGGGGATTTGCGGGTCAGGCGGGATTCACTAAGGTAGTTCCTCCGACGTCCACCAGGTGGCGCTGCTGCGCTGAAGTCCGCTGAAATGCACTCAAGTACACCGGCCTATTCCTAGTGAAGGTAAGTGCAAGCTCCGCAACACTTTTTGTTTTTTAAATGCGGCGGTTTTTCTGAATCTGTCGGGTGCATGCCAGCGCCGATGCGCCACAATCCGATTGGGGCGATACAGGGAAAATCGGCGCAATACGGAAATATTCGGGAAAATGTGAATCGGACCCTTAGTAAATGAACCCCCTTCTGCCTCTCTGATTATGGAATATTTATGTTTTACTTTAGACTTTAGGATGAAGTGTAATCATACTCTCCTCCCAGAAGGCAGAAACGTTACTGCATCTAGCTGCCCATGTGATGCTCCACTGAAGCCACAATGTAGTAATCCACATTACAGAGGAAAAATGAACAAATTCTGCCTCCCTGATTATGGAATATCTATGGTTTACTGTAGACTTTAGGATGAGGTGTAATCATACTGTCCTCCCAGAAGGCAGAAACGTTACTGCGTCTAGCTGCCCATGTGATGCTCCACTGAAGCCACATTGGAGTAATAGTCTAGCTGCCCATGTGATGCTCCACTGAAGCCACATTGGAGTAATACATATTACAGAGGAAAAAAGAAACACATTCTGCCTCCCTGATTATGGAATATCTATGGTTTACTTTAAACTTAAAGTGTAATCATACTGTCCTCCCAGAAGGCAGAAACGTTACTGCGTCTAGCTGCCCATGTGATGCTCCACTGAAGCCACATTGGAGTAATAGAACACATTGGGGCAGATTTACTTACCCGGGCCATTCGCGATCCAGCAGCGCGTTCTCTGCGGTGGATTCAGGTCCGGCCGGGATTCACTAAGGTAGTTCCTCCGACGTCCACCAGGTGGCGCTGCTGCGCTGAAGTCCGCTGAAATGCACTCAAGTACACCGGCCTATTCCTAGTGAAGGTAAGTGCAAGCTCTGCAACACTTTTTGTTTTTTAAATGCAGCGGTTTTTCTGAATCTGTCGGGTGCATGCCAGTGCCGATGCACCACAATCCGATCGGGGCGATACAGGGAAAATCGGCGCAAAACGGAAATATTCGGGAAAATGTGATTCGGACCCTTAGTAAATGAACCCCATTCTGCCTCTCTGATTATGGAATATCTATGGTTTACTTTAGACTTTAGGATGAATTGTAATCATACTCTCCTCCCAGAAGGCAGAAACGTTACTGCGTCTAGCTGCCCATGTGATGCTCCACTGAAGCCACATTGTAGTAATCCACATTACAGAGGAAAAATGAACAAATTCTGCCTCCCTGATTATGGAATATCTATGGTTTACTGTAGACTTTAGGATGAGGTGTAATCATACTATCCTCCCAGAAGGCAGAAACGTTACTGCGTCTAGCTGCCCATGTGATGCTCCACTGAAGACACATTGGAGTAATACATATTACAGAAGAAAAAAGAACACATTCTGCCTCCCTGATTATGGAATATCTATGGTTTACTTTAAGTCTAGCTGCCCATGTGATGCTCCACTGAAGCCACATTGGAGTAATACATATTACAGAAGAAAAAAGAACACATTCTGCCTCCCTGATTATGGAATATCTATGGTTTACTTTAAACTTAAAGTGTAATCATACTGTCCTCCCAGAAGACAGAAACATTACTGTTTCTAGCTGCCCATGTGAGGCTATGCTGAAGTATCATGGAATTCATAACAATGCAAAGAAAAGAAATAAGAGCAGAATGTTATCACAACTAGAACGCAGATCGATTTGCAAAGCTACAAGTACTATATGTATAACAATAGCGCAGAATGTGATGCCCAATCAAGTTCTCATTCCATGTGCCGCCGCCTCGTCCCGGTATCTACGTAATTTTACCAAAACTGAAGCTTTTGTCAGAAAATCACAGCCACCCTGCGTCTTTTGTCTGCACCATAAATGCACAACGTCGCGCACAAAGTGCCATTCAGTCTGAGAGCAGAATTAACCGCTGGTGTTTTATGGGATATCAGACGGGGAGCGGGGAAGGTTTTTATTGGTTGGGGAGTTTGGGTTGCTTAGCAACCTCATTTATGAAGTCAGTGAGGATGGTGGGGCGCGGAGCGTTGCCGGTGGAGTACAGGTGTGACTCACCACGGGCCGCCGCTGCTTTGAAGACTGATTTTGCAGTAGGGAATATGTTTATTGATTGAGGGATTAGAATTTTAGAGGACAGAGGTTTATCGAGGGGACGGGGGGAGTCGGGGAGGGGATGTTTCATGGTTATATAGAGAATGTGGAGAATTCTTTGCATGTATTTTATCATGAGATTATTATATCCTTCTCTTTACAGACGTAAAATACATTTCATGGCTCACAAATTGTGGTCTGTCCCTTTAATACCAACAATAAACTGATTACAGTCATCCCAGAGATCCAAAGACCCAAAGACAAGTGTCCAGTTCCACTGCAGCACCAGGATTCTTACAATCGATGCTAATGCACAGACAAGTCACGCAAGGACCACCTCGTATGGGAACTGGCCTAAGGCACTGACCACCACAGAAGGGAACCGACCTAAGCCACTGACCACCACAGATGGGAACCGGCCTAAGCCACTGACCACCACAGAAGGGAACCGACCTAAGCCACTGACCACCACAGATGGGAATCTACCTAAGCCACTGACCACCACAGAAGGGAACCGACCTAAGCCACTGACCACTACGGATGGGAATCTACCTAAGCCACTGACCACCACAGAAGGGAACCGACCTAAGCCACTGACCACCACAGATGGGAACTAGCCTAAGCCACTGACCACCATGGATGAGAACCAGCCTAAGCCACTGACCACCATAGATGGGAACCGGCCTAAGCCACTGACCACCATGGATGGGAACCGGCCTAAGCCACTGACCACCATTGATGGGAACAGGCCTAAGCCACTAACCACCGCATAAAGGAACCGGCCTAAGCCACTGACCACCATGGATGGGAACCAGCCTAAGTCACTGACCACCACGGATGGGAACAGGCCTAAGCCACTAACCACCACGGGTGGGAACCGGCCTACGCCACTGAACCTGTTGATACTACTGACCATCAGGGATGGGATCTTGCATTTTCCAATGTCGACCAATGAGTTTTCCTATACCAGTGTCTACCGAAACCATGCATAAGTACCTGCCTATATTTCTGATCACCTGGTATGGGAAGCTATTGATACTACTGACCACCAGGGAGGGGAATCGGCCTAAGCCACTGACCACCAAGGATGGAAATCTGTCTATACTACCTACTACCAGGCATAAATACCTGCCTATATCTCTGACTACCAGGGATGGGAACCATTTGATACTTCTAACCACCAGCGATGGGAACATGCATATACCAAAGTCCACCCATACCACTGGCCACCAGGGAAGGGAAGCTGTCTATACCACTAACTAGCAGAGATAAGAAGCTTTCTATATCAGTAGGGAGTAGAATCTGCACTGACCACTGACTATGATGGATTGGAATCCATCTGTCCTACCTACTACCAGTCATGAGTAGTTGTCTATACCACTGACCACCAGAGATGGGACATTGCATGTGTCCACCAGAGATGGGAATTTTCCCATACTCCTGGTCACCAGGAAAGTGAACCTAAATAGCAGGGATAAGAACCTGCAACCAACTCAAAAGAAGGAGAACCTGCATTAACCAGTGAAAAGCCGGGATGGAACAATTTTGAGGAAGGTTTCCACTTACCTTTCCTATTATCAATCTGGGGTAAAGAATTTTTGCTGAGAGGACTGATGCAACTTTGTTGCCGGATGAAACTAATATACAATGTGGTCGACCAGATTCTATCGAACTTCCATTACATTGACATGAAGAAGAGTGAACACGTAGAGGGCGACCATCGCCGGCGACCGCCAGTGGAAGAGCGGCTTCTTTCCACACCAAGATGGCCGCAGGTAGAAGATTTAAGACCCCAATAACTTATGGTGATATTCTTTGTTACTAATATGAGAAATAAAGCGTAAAGTTGCAGGGACTTTGCTAACAGCATACATAAAAAACATGGTAATAACTAAAGGAGCACAGAAAACTTTCAGACTTCATCAATCCAGATTAGGTGACCAACATCTTTTACAGTGCAGGGGTCAAAATCCCTGAGACACCTGAAGATGTGAGATGGGACCGCACAGACCGTGGGGTTTGCCCAGGAGGATCCTCGTATGTCATCTAAGAAAGTCTCTAAGAGAGCACAGTCAATGAGGAATGTTAAAGTCAATGATGTCCTCCACCATCAACGGAGCTGAAAATAGAGCTCCACATCTCATGACTCACCGTTGTCCGAGGGTCCAAACACAAAAAAGATCTTTCATCCAGGTCTTCCCCAGACTCCGAGAGGGTCACACCCTAAATCCCTTTAAATCAGGTAAGATCCTGGTGCCAGATCAATGGCAGGAGTCTAATCAATAAGACAAGCCATGAAACCAGGTCCTGGAGCCACTGAGAGATGACCTGAGTAGTTCAGGGTTGGGGACTCCTCAGAAAGATGAGCAGGCAGTGACCATTATTTAAAACTAATCCAACCCCCTAAACCTGATGGATTAAGATTCTCAGGTATATTTTTGTAGCAATGAGAGAAATGGTGATTGACCAGAGGCCAAAGCTAGATGGGCTTTTAGGTCACGTGCCCCGAGTGGTTTGGTTAGTGGGGGTCACCATCAAGAACCCAGTGACCGAAAACCTAGTATGGTCGGAGAATTTCCCTTCATTGGCTAGAGGAGTATGTAGAAATTGTACCATAGTCTCTATGCCTGCTACTGGAGGATGGTCGTCCCAAAGCCTACTGAGGTACCATGTTTCCTTGTAGTGGTTGGTTTTAGATCGCTATAAGGTACATGATACTGTTCTTACAAGCTTGACCTTCAAGTGTGACCATGTTAGTTTTTGACCTTTGATTAGTGAGAGTTTTCTTGAAGCTGAATCTGGAGCAAAATTTTCACAGTTTTGAAGGGACATCCTATCACACTCTGGTGCGTTCCCCTTCCATGTGGCTATGAGGAGTATTAAAAATGTACATAGTCTCTAGCCTGTTCTATGGAGGACATGGTCTACTCAAGCCTACTGAGGTCCATGCTTCCTGTAGGGGTTTTAGATCCTCATAAGGTACCCCATGAACTGCTTCTAGCTTTGACCTTCAAGGGTGACCATGTTAGTTTTGACCTTTATTTAGTAGAAGTTTGAATCTCTAAAGACTTCTGGCGAAAATTTTGCACAGTTTTTGAAGGGACATCTTATTCACCTCTGGTGATTCCCTTCCATTGGCTATGAGGAGTATAAAAAATGTGCATAGTCTATGTGCTGTCACTGGAGGGACATGGTCTACTCAAGACTACGAGTCCTATGTTTCCTGTAGGTGGTTTAGATCTGCTATAAAGGTACATGATACGTTCTTCTAAGCTTTGAGCATTCAAGTGGACCATGTTAGATTTTTGACCTTTATTAGTAGAGAGTCTTCTTACGGACTGCTGGCCACAAATCCAAAATTTGAAGTTTTTGAAGGACATTATCACCTTCTTCCACCCTGGTCCAGGATCGATAACATGCAACATTATCATTTTCTGCAAGGGTTAAAGCTTCCTAATTACACGATAACTTATTGACTGCCTGTGATTTTAGACAAGAGAAGAGACACAATTGACGGCATAAGAGGGGCAATCACGCGGGCGGTTACATAATTTACAGTTAATTACATGGCGTGTTGATGTATCTCTTTCATCGCCAGGTTTCATGCAACGAGGATGTTTTTCTCAATTCAAGCGGCATTTAATTAAACATACTAACCACCTTTTTCAATCGGAATTCAATTTGTACTGGAAACTGTTAAGTGCTCAATCAGACTTTGTAATGTTCCGATGTTTGAAGGTTTAGTCAGAACGACCTTGAGCGGGCGATAGCCATTAACGTCTCACCGCAAAACGGGCCATTACTGGAGTCCTACAGCTTCTATTTTTCAATTAACATTAGTGGGTAAGAATTCTACAGGGTCTTCCTGCCGGAACATCGTTGAGGTTGAATGCTACGTGGTTCACGGGTGCCGAGGTCTCCAGGAAGCTCGGAGCTTTACTACCCGAAGGCTATTTGAAAGGCATTAAACTGTAGAAGGTAAGAAATAATCGACAGAGCGCAGAAGACTCCATAATTTCAATTGCCTTAAATGCCTTCACATTCAGTTATATCCATTAAGCCGGGACGTAAAATCATTCTTATTAAGGTGGATATTTTAATTTTTCGGCACGTTATAAAGCAGGCAGCTATCTGGTATTATGATGTAAAGTTGCACTGCGCGAGTGCATTCCGGGCAGCATTCAGTGCTCGCATTGTCTTCAGCTTGCGCGGCTCGCCTGCGCAAAATATTTATGAAGGCAGCTGGTGTCATCGGAGATAAGTGCTGCAATGTTAGGTAAATTATACCCTAGGGAAAAAAGTTGAATTTTTTAAAAAAAGTTTTAAAGGAAAACACTGGGGCAGATTTACTTACCTGGTCCATTCGCGATCAGCAGCCGCGCGATTCTCCACGCTGATTCGAGATCTGCGGTTTCCACTAAGTCGGGCATGATGTCCACTAGGTGTCGCTGCCTGCGCTGAAGTCCGCCGGATTACATAGACCTGTCCGGTATGGAGTGCTATTTTGGACCAAATTTTTATAATAATCGGTTTTCATCCCAAATTCTCGGGTTTTCCGACGGCACGTCACCCTATTTCTTAGCAGTGTGATGAAAGCCATTCAGAAAGCCGGGAAAAAACCGCAGTTTCGGACCCTTAGTAAATGTGCCCCCTTGTCTGTGGGTTGTGATTGATACTGCCAATTAATATCTGACAAATATATTGAACCGCTGCCAAAAATTGTAACACATCCTAATATGATCACATGAAACAAATTCCCTGGCCTCTAGCTGCCCATGTGATGTCGTAACCAAGGCATTGGCATCGTAACATGGATTATAAAAAAAGACTGCCGAGATAGACATACAGAAAATGAGACTATACAAAATGTAAAACCACAATCTTGACTGACATTAGATCTTCTATATAAAAGCAAGTTTTTCAAGTGAAAATGAGTAGAAATCTATCAAATTATTATAGCAGTTTCAGGCATCCTGACTGTATACTTATGGCTTCTATAAAAAGTAAGAGGATTGGGATTACAGTGTCCCCTACCAGCAGAACCTGTACTGGCTTTACTTGCTATGTGATGCTGCTGCTGAGGCACATTGAGTTGCATGCCAAGCGTACAGGTGGACAAAGGAAATCAGGACTTAAATCTGAAAATCAAGATAGGAGGATGAACTGCCAGAAATGAGGATGTAATATACAAAAAGAAAACCACAATCTGACTGACATTAGATCTTAATTACTATATAAAAGTTTTTCACTTGGTTTTTAAAATGAAAGGGCAAGAAACTCTTCTCACAGGATGTTATGCAGCAGCTCAGCAGCCCTAAGCGTATACTTAGGTTCTTATGAGAGGTATAGAGGATTGGATTCACAGTGTCCTCCCGAAGCCAGAACTTGTACTGGCTCTACTCCTGCTCATGTGAATGTGTGCGGAGGCATCTTGAGTTGATGCAGGGTTACAGGGGAAAGAATAGCAGGACTAATCTGAAACATCACAGTAGAGTCTGGATCGTACTCATCATTTCACAACAGAAGATGTTATGACTATGGAGGGGGGGGCATTTACAGGGGTTTATCGCTTGTAAAAACTCTGAAAATCACAATGTACTAGTAAACCGGTCACACGTGTTATTTTTCCACTTCTCACCAATTGAGTTGGAGGGGGAGTGTACGCAGACGATGGGCAATTGGGAAAAGTCGGCCAGAAGAGAACGCTCTTGTGCCGTGTCTACGCAATCCCTACAGCAGCGACGTTCAAGTCCTGAATGATAGCAGCAGCAATAAGGGAATTCTGCACCGGTATGGAAGCCCTTAGGCGGCACCGGAGGGGCAAGGTTTCATCATACAACATGAGAAATATCCCCACATGGCCTTTATCAATTTTATTGAGAAATATATAGAGAAGAAAACTTAATTACATTTGTTCTCCCAGTCAGCAGACATTGTACAACTTAGTGCCCATGTGATGCTCCACTGAAGAACACTTGAGTAATTACATAGTACAGCAGGAAGAAGAACACATTGGGGCCAGATTACTTACCGGGCCATTCGCGATCCAGCGGCGCGTCTCTGCGGTGATTCGGGTTCGGCCCGGGCGGATTACTAAGGTAGTTCCTCCGACGCGTCCAACCAGGTGGCGCTTGCGCGGGAAGTCGATTGAATGCACTCAAGTACACCGGCCTATTCCTAGTGAAGGTAAGTGCAAGCTCCGCAACATCTTTTGTTTTTTAAAAATGCGGGCGGTTTTTATTTCTGAATCTGTCGGTTGCATGCCAGCGCGATGCGACCACAATCAGATTTTGGGGGATTACAGGGAAATCGGCGCACACGGAAATATTCGGGAAAAATGTGAATCGGCCCGTAGAAATGAACCCCTTCTGCCTCATCGATTATGGAATGTTAGTTTTACCTTTAGACTTTAGGGATGAAGTGTAATCATATCTCCTCCAGGAAGGCAGAAACGTTACTGCATCTAGCTGCCCATGTGATGCTCCACTGAAGCCACAATGTAGTAATCCACATTACAGAGGGAAAATGAACAATTCTGCCCCTGATTCTGGAATTCATCTGGTTTACTGTGACTTTAGGATGAGGGGTGTAATCATACTGTCCTCCCAGAAGGCAGAAAAAACGTTACTGCGTCTAGCTGCCCATGTGATGCTCCACTTGAAGCCACATTGGAAGTAATCATATTACAGAGGAACAAAAGAAACACATTCTGCCTCCATGATAGGGATAATCTAGGTGTACTTTAAACTTAAGTGTAAATCATACTGTCCTCCCAGAAGGCGAAAAAGAGAAACGTACTGTGTCTAGCTGCCCATGGATGCTCCACTGAAGCCCACGTTGGGAGTATACATATGTAAGAGGAAAAAGAAAAGAAAAATTCTGCCTCCCTGATTATGGAATATCTATGGTTTACTTTAAACTTAAAGTGTAATCATACTGTCCTCCCAGAAGACAGAAACATTACTGTTTCTAGCTGCCCATGTGAGGCTATGCTGAAGTATCATGGAATTCATAACAATGCAAAGAAAAGAAATAAGAGCAGAATGTTATCACAACTAGAACGCAGATCGATTTGCAAAGCTACAAGTACTATATGTATAACAATAGCGCAGAATGTGATGCCCAATCAAGTTCTCATTCCATGTGCCGCCGCCTCGTCCCGGTATCTACGTAATTTTACCAAAACTGAAGCTTTTGTCAGAAAATCACAGCCACCCTGCGTCTTTTGTCTGCACCATAAATGCACAACGTCGCGCACAAAGTGCCATTCAGTCTGAGAGCAGAATTAACCGCTGGTGTTTTATGGGATATCAGACGGGGAGCGGGGAAGGTTTTTATTGGTTGGGGAGTTTGGGTTGCTTAGCAACCTCATTTATGAAGTCAGTGAGGATGGTGGGGCGCGGAGCGTTGCCGGTGGAGTACAGGTGTGACTCACCACGGGCCGCCGCTGCTTTGAAGACTGATTTTGCAGTAGGGAATATGTTTATTGATTGAGGGATTAGAATTTTAGAGGACAGAGGTTTATCGAGGGGACGGGGGGAGTCGGGGAGGGGATGTTTCATGGTTATATAGAGAATGTGGAGAATTCTTTGCATGTATTTTATCATGAGATTATTATATCCTTCTCTTTACAGACGTAAAATACATTTCATGGCTCACAAATTGTGGTCTGTCCCTTTAATACCAACAATAAACTGATTACAGTCATCCCAGAGATCCAAAGACCCAAAGACAAGTGTCCAGTTCCACTGCAGCACCAGGATTCTTACAATCGATGCTAATGCACAGACAAGTCACGCAAGGACCACCTCGTATGGGAACTGGCCTAAGGCACTGACCACCACAGAAGGGAACCGACCTAAGCCACTGACCACCACAGATGGGAACCGGCCTAAGCCACTGACCACCACAGAAGGGAACCGACCTAAGCCACTGACCACCACAGATGGGAATCTACCTAAGCCACTGACCACCACAGAAGGGAACCGACCTAAGCCACTGACCACTACGGATGGGAATCTACCTAAGCCACTGACCACCACAGAAGGGAACCGACCTAAGCCACTGACCACCACAGATGGGAACTAGCCTAAGCCACTGACCACCATGGATGAGAACCAGCCTAAGCCACTGACCACCATAGATGGGAACCGGCCTAAGCCACTGACCACCATGGATGGGAACCGGCCTAAGCCACTGACCACCATTGATGGGAACAGGCCTAAGCCACTAACCACCGCATAAAGGAACCGGCCTAAGCCACTGACCACCATGGATGGGAACCAGCCTAAGTCACTGACCACCACGGATGGGAACAGGCCTAAGCCACTAACCACCACGGGTGGGAACCGGCCTACGCCACTGAACCTGTTGATACTACTGACCATCAGGGATGGGATCTTGCATTTTCCAATGTCGACCAATGAGTTTTCCTATACCAGTGTCTACCGAAACCATGCATAAGTACCTGCCTATATTTCTGATCACCTGGTATGGGAAGCTATTGATACTACTGACCACCAGGGAGGGGAATCGGCCTAAGCCACTGACCACCAAGGATGGAAATCTGTCTATACTACCTACTACCAGGCATAAATACCTGCCTATATCTCTGACTACCAGGGATGGGAACCATTTGATACTTCTAACCACCAGCGATGGGAACATGCATATACCAAAGTCCACCCATACCACTGGCCACCAGGGAAGGGAAGCTGTCTATACCACTAACTAGCAGAGATAAGAAGCTTTCTATATCAGTAGGGAGTAGAATCTGCACTGACCACTGACTATGATGGATTGGAATCCATCTGTCCTACCTACTACCAGTCATGAGTAGTTGTCTATACCACTGACCACCAGAGATGGGACATTGCATGTGTCCACCAGAGATGGGAATTTTCCCATACTCCTGGTCACCAGGAAAGTGAACCTAAATAGCAGGGATAAGAACCTGCAACCAACTCAAAAGAAGGAGAACCTGCATTAACCAGTGAAAAGCCGGGATGGAACAATTTTGAGGAAGGTTTCCACTTACCTTTCCTATTATCAATCTGGGGTAAAGAATTTTTGCTGAGAGGACTGATGCAACTTTGTTGCCGGATGAAACTAATATACAATGTGGTCGACCAGATTCTATCGAACTTCCATTACATTGACATGAAGAAGAGTGAACACGTAGAGGGCGACCATCGCCGGCGACCGCCAGTGGAAGAGCGGCTTCTTTCCACACCAAGATGGCCGCAGGTAGAAGATTTAAGACCTCTTGTACACTACCTGGTCTTGGTGCACTACTTTCTGAGGTTTCTACAAGCTGGTGCCCTTGGCCAATAATCATCATTGGGAGGATGGTTACAACAGGACACCAATCTTCTATTTTGGAACACTCCATCTCATATGGGTTTGAGGAAGTCTCACGTAATCTCAGCCAAGAGGAAAGTAGTCCTCAGTCTTGACCAATCCGATAGTCATGTAGAGTAGTTGGTTTCCACCAGTCTCATCACTACACCTGCTCTATGTTGTGTACCCATAACTATTACCATACTCAGAATCAGTGCATCTCCTTCCATCACC
>WNYA01000243.1:116883-209387 GCA_019512145.1 Engystomops pustulosus | reverse complement strand
CTCCACTCACAGGAGACTGACTGCCTCCACTCACAGGAGACTGACTGACTTGTTTTCAGTAATGAAAAGGGAGTTTTTTTTTCCAAGTCCAGCTGCTCAGAGCAGGGGGATTTTTGTGACTTTTTTGTGACTTTTTAGGCACAATATAGCGATAGATGCCGCACAAACATCTACAGAAGAGCCAATCACTGTGTCAGATCTGGCGCAGGGACTCCAAACCACTAAGTGCCGGATTTTTGCTTGCACCCAAAAAAGTTGCAAATTAAAGACAAATCTATTCACTGCGCCAAAAAATTGTGCAAACAATGGCATAAACATTCTAAAAAATGATGATTTATGTCGCCCCAAGCTCCCTGCCGCCTGAGGCGCCTCCTCTACCTCGTCCCGTAGTAATATATCAGGTTATCTCTTAGTATGCGGCTCCTCCAGGCAGTGTCTCATGTACCAGATACTCAATATCAGGATGACCTGAAATCTGCAAGAAAACTGCGGAACTTTCCTCATTCTCGGATGAATTGTCAGATAATCCTGGAAAACCCCTCGAATTGTTCTCCCTCCTTGACTTGCAGTGTTGTGCCTCGTGGAATCACTGACTCCCTGGTGATTGTACCAAACGTGATCTTATGTTAAGTATCTAAGCCCATCATCTGTGTTACTGCCTGCTGAGCAGATGTATCTAAGCCCATCATGTATGATACTGCCTGCTAAGCGGATGTATCTAAGCCCATCATGTGTGATACTGCCTAGTGAGTAGATGTATCTAAGCCCATCATGTGTGATTCTGCCTGCTGAGCAGATGTATCTAAGCCCATCATGTGTGATACTGCCCCCTGATCAGATGTATGTAAACCCATCAGGTGATACAGCGAGATTAGATGAGCAGATGTATCTAAGCCCATCATGTGTGATACTGCCTGCTGAGCAGATGTGTCTGAGCCCATCATGTGTGATACTGCCTGCTGAGCGGATGTATCTAAGCCCATCATGTATGATACTGCCTGGTGAGCGTATATATCTAAGCCCATCATGTGTGATACTGCCTGCTGAGCGGATGTATCTAAGCCCATCATGTGTGATACTGCCTGGTGAGCGGATGTATCTAAGCCCATCATGTGTGATAATGCCTGGTGAGCGGATGTATCTAAGCCCATCATGTGTGATACAGCTGAGTGGATGTATCCAAAGCCATCTTGTTGGATACAGTCCATGAGTAGCTGCATGCGTAGCATACATCTAATCTATCCCTAGAAGCCGGGGCTGCCCTGGCTGCACATGCATGCAGGGGCCACTAGAGGGCAGAGTGTCTCACACCATGACATTACATGCAGTTTCGATTCTTCAGCCCCTCAGGGGGGGATTTGTGGAAACCCCCCCAATAAAGCAGAGATGATATTTATAAGATATTTATTGTCTGGGGCAGTTCTGGTTTGATATGAATATACCTGGGGGTAGTAAAGAGTGAATATTACTATATATATAGTAATCTAGGGCAATAAGGGGGTCAGTACTTCGTGGTCTTGGTGAGTAGGGGGGGGGGAGGGGGTCATTTACTGTATCTCTGATAGATCAGGGTAGTAAGGGGGTCATTTCATATATCTTAGTCAGTGCAGGGATCAATTCCTGTGTCCATGGGGGTCTAGATTAGTGAATGTTTGTACCCCCGGACCTCGGACCTTGCAGGGATGATGGTTGTATACAAACTGGTCTAGAACAAGGAAAGGGGTAAAGGAAATCCACCATCCGAATCCATCTTCTTATATTTGTCACCCATGGCCTCCTTCCTTCTAAAATCAACTTCTCTAATTATGCTAATGAGCCAGAAGAGCTGAGGCCAGCGGCACACCTGGCGCTTTGAACCCGTTTTTAGTCGGGGACGTTTTGAAGCTGTTCATTAAAAACTGCATGTGTTTTAAAAATGCATCCGTTTTTTGATCGTTTTTGTCCGTTTTCCAATTATCCTCATTAAGATAATTGGAAAAAACTGTCAAAAACGGGTGTGTTTTTTAACGGACTGCTTAAGAACGGCCCAAAAACGGGTTCAAAACACCACGTGGGCATTACCAGTGTCCATCTGTGCTGCAGCTTCACAGGCTGTTACACTGTGCAGGAATACTAACCCCCCCCTCCCCTTCCACTGTGTGAGATTACAGCCCAGGGATTGGTGGAGAGCAAGACAGTATAACAGCCTGTGAGGGTTATGAGATGTATGAGGCAGTCACCATGGAGCAGCTGCGGGACCGGATTAGCGCAGAACCTTTAGCTCTAATCCTGAGCTGCGGATAGCAGCGCACGGCGCCGGGACGGGTTTCGCAGCTGAAGTTCTTGTGACTTGAAGAACTTGGAATTTGTTCCATGATCCTCTGTCTATCACAAGGCGCGAAGAACTTCCATCGGATATAAAGCCATTAAGAGGAATTACACCAATTAAAGCCGCTAACTTAAAGGGGTTGTCCACATTAAGGCAAATTAATGTTATTGTTTGTATTATTGAAAGTTATACAATGTTCCAATATACTTCCTGTATCAATTTCTCACGGTTTTCTAGATCTCTGCTTGCTGTCCTTCTATAGCAAGCTTCATGGTTTATTTCCAGTGGACAGAAATCTGACCATGGTCACACAGGTGCACAGCTCGTTATGTCACACAGGTGCACAGCTCGTTATGTCACACAGGTGCACAGCTCGTTATGTCACACAGGTGCACAGCTCGTTATGTCACACAGGTGCACGGCTCGTTATATCAAAGAGAGTAATCAGGGCCGCGCACCTGTGTGACCAGGGTCAGATCTCTGTCCACTGGAAATAAACCATGAAGCTTTCTATAGAAGGACAGCAAGCAGAGATCTAGAAAACCGTGAGGAATTGATACAGAAAGTATATTGGAACATTGTATAATTTTTAATAATACAAACAATAACATGAATTTTCTAAAATGGGAAAACCCCTTTAACCCCTTCCCGACATTTGACGTAATAGTACTGCATGGCGGGAGGTGCGTTTCCGCAAAATGCAGTACTATTACGTCATGCTTCTGGCACCGGCTCCTGGACGGAGCCGGCGCCAGAAGCTGCAGGTGTCAGCTATATATTATAGCCGACACCTGCCTCTAACACCCGCGATCGCAAGGGGCATTTCAGAAGAATCGGACCCCCCCGCGGCGCTTACAGGGGGGGTCCGCTGCTCCGATTGCAGCCCCGGGACTGCCGGTGCCCGGGGCTGCGCGATCTCCTTCCTGTAGCCAGGTCCGTGCCTCCTGACAGGACCCGGCTGTAACACACTGAGCATGCGCAGTGTAATACATCTGTATTACACTGTGTAATGTGAAGAAGAGCTTGAACAAGTGATCAGTGGATCACTTGTTCAAGCTAACCTGTAAAAGTTAATAAAAATGTTAGAAACATTACGTAAAATAATTTTTTAATAAAAATAATAAATTAAAATCGCCAAAAACCCCCACATATTTGGTATCGCCGCGTCCGTAACAATCCGTACAATAACTCAGAAACATTATTAGACCCGCTCGGTGAACGCCGTAAAAACAAAACCCGAAAAACACGCCAAAAATTTACATTTTTCATAAAATGTCTACACAAAAATGTTCTAAAGAGTGATCAAAAAAAGTTATGTGCGCAAAAATGGTACCACTGAAAAGAACAACTCAACTCGTAAAAAATAAGCCGAAGCCCTATAAACTAGCTGTGTCAACCAAAAAAATATTAAAGAAGTCTCCGAAAAGATGGCAATGCAAAACCAAACATGAGCTTTTTTTCTCTAGTATTAGTTTTATCCAGTAAAATGTTAAAAAAGTAAAATGAAAAAAACTATATAAATGAGGTATCACTGTAATCGTAGTGACCTATAGAATGAGATAATAATATTTTAGTGTACGGTGTACGACCCCCAAAAAAATACGAAAAGAAAGGTAAACCAAAATGACAATTTTCTTTCAACCCATACAGTTCAAAGGAGTTACTAAAATCTCATCAATAAAGCTAATGACCCACTAAAATGTTCTCCATGTCGCAAGAAAATAAGCCATCTCCATGCCAAAATTGCCAAAAAAAATAAAGGATTGTATAGCCAAATAAAATTGACAATGCATAATCGCTTCTGAATGGGCCAGGGCTTACCTTCGACATCGCCCTGGCGGTGTCCATTACACGAGGTACCCACCACATATGGGGGATTGTTATACACGGAAGATTGGCTATCAAATTTTGTGTAGAGTTTTGGTATTTTATCCACTGAAGCATTTGGACATTTTTGAAAACATATTAATTTAGCCAAAAAATTTATTTCAACAATTGCATTCCGATTTGTTTAACCCCTGTAAAACATTATAATTAAAGAGGTGGTTAACAAACTTCATAAAAAGTTGTTACGACGTTAGGGTTGTTGTTTAGTTTCTATAATGGGGTGTGGAATTATGGGGTTTACTTTATTTAGTCTCAAAAGTGATTTGAAACTGAGCAGGTCCCTTCAATAGAAGGTTTGACGGTTTTTTGACAATGTTTAAAAATGCACCTAACGTTCTAAAAGGCCTAATATCCTACCAAAAAAAGAGTATGCATAAAAAAACCATGTCCCATAAATTAGACATTTAGAAAGTTAGTATTACGTTTTTTTGCGGTTATGACTATGATGGAAAAAGTATGAAACATTGAAGTTCAAAAATTTCCAAATTGTCACCAATATCTGATTTTCTATTAAAATAAATTGCCAAAACCTACACCAAAATGTTTAAAATAACCTTGAAGTACGAGTGTGTCACGAGAAAACAATTTTAAAATCACTTGGATATGTTAAAGCGTTTCCGAAGTAAACCACTTATAGTGACACAGGGCAGATTGAAAAAATGGGCCGTGTCAGAAGGTGAAAAGTGGCTTCAGCGTTAAGGGGTTAAAGGGTTCTGTGCCAGAAAAAAATGACATTATTCAGAGATTTTGTTAACAGAAAGCCCCATTCACATCCACCCTGCACGACTTTCTGTAGGAACCGACTTGTCCATGTGCGAGATGAATAGTTCATTGATTTCCTTTATGTAATACTTCATTTCCCCAGCGGGGGAGCTGTAGGGAGATCGAACACTTGTTGCCAGGAAACTCACACATTACATCTCTGTCCTGGTGACAGCACGGCTAATCGTACTGTGATCAATGTTTAATCCCTGTACATGTGACATCACGTGTGTATTATCCTGGTACTGTGACATCACTGTGGTATTATCTCATGTACTGTGACAATACTGTGTGTATTAACTCCGTGTACTGTGACATACTTTAACTGATGTGCTGGTGTGATATCCCTGTACTGTGACTATCACTGTGGTATATTCTGTACTGTGACCATCACCGTGTGTATTATCCCTGTACTGTGACATCACTGTGTGTATTATCCCTGTTACAGTGGACATCATGTGTGATTATCCCAGTACCGTGACATCACTGTGTGATTTCCCCTGTTACTGTGACATCACTCCCGTGTGTATTATCCCTGTTACTGTGACATACTGTTGTATGATCCCTGTACGTGGACATCAACTGTGTGTATTATCTCTGTACTGTGAATCGCTGTGTGTCTTACCACTTGTACTGTGACATCACTGTGTATTATCCTGTACTGTGACAAATGTGTAGTATTGCCCCTGTACGTGACATCACTGTGTGCATTATCATCCTGTGGATCATCACTGTGGTGTATTATCTCTGTACCGTGACATCACTGGTGTATTATCCCTGTACTGGGGACATCACTGTGTGTACTTATCACTTGTACGTGACATCCCTGTGTGTATTATTCCTCGTACTGTGACATCACTATGTGTATCTCCCTGTACTGTGACATCACTGTGTGTAAAATATGATGTCGCGGATATTGCGGAGCTAGTACTGGCTCTAGGCCCCTGGAGATTTTCCTGCACTTACATGTCTCCTCTTTCCTATAACTCGACTCAAACTTTCTCTCTGATTTATGTCTTTCCGCGGTGAAGGAACGGGACTAAAAGCAACAGGGAAAAAACGGTAAGAGAAAATGACAATCTAAAATTAGATTTGCTGAGGTCATTCTGTGTGACTTTTCAAGGAATTGTCATTTGCCCATGAAGTGTAACGATAAAAATGTGAGAGAAGCTATAAATATTAATGAGGAGCTTTCACATGGAATAATCGCTCAGCGGTGACATCCTGTAATGTAGCAGCGGCCAAAAGGGCGGCCACCCCCCGGCACAGGGCACTGACCTGCCAACAGAGACATCATAGTGCTGCAGGAGTATCTGATACACACAGTGCTCACCTACTGACCATACAGATCCCACCCACAGTAATACACGTCCTATACATGCACATACACACTACAGGGATAATACACACGTGATGTCACAGTACGGGGATAATACACACTGTGATGTCACAGTACAGGGGTAATACACACGGTGATGTCACAGTACAGGAGAATACACACAAGTGATGTCACTGTACAGGGATAAATACACACAGGTGATGTCACAGTACAGGATAATACACACACTGATGTCCAGTACAGGGATAATACACACAGTGATGTCACAGTACAGGGATACTACACACAGTGAGTAACAGTACAGGATAATTCCACACAGCGATGTCACAGTTAAATGGATAAATACACACAGTGATGTCACAGTACAGGGATAATACACATGTGTCCCAGTACAGGGATAAACACACAGTGATGTCACAGTACAGGGATAATAACACAAGGGATGTCACAGTACAGGGAATACACACATGATTGTCACAGTACAGGATAATCACACACTGATGTCACACGTACAGGGATAATACACACCGTGATGTCACAGTACAGGATAATACACCAGTGATGTAACAGTACAGGGATAATACACACATGATGTCACAGTACAGGGATAATACACACAGGAGGTCACAGTACGGGATAATAACACACAGTGATGTCACAGTACAGGGATAATACACACAGTGAGTCACAGTACACGGGATAATACACACAGTGAGGTCACAGTCTACAGGGGTAATACACCACAGGGATGTCACAGTACAGGGTAATACAACACGTGATGTCACAGTACAGGATAATACACACATGATGTCACAGTACAGGGATAATACACATGATGTCAAAGTACAGGGATAATACACACAGTGATGTACAGTAACAGGGTAATACACACAGTGATGTCACAGTACCGGGCTAATACACACAGGGAGTGTACAGTACAGGGTAATACACAGTGGTCACATTACAGAGATAATACACACAGTGATGACACACTACAGGGATAATACACACAGTGATGTCACAGTACAGGGAATAATACCCACAGTGATGTCACAGTACAGAGATAATACACACAGTGATGTCACACGTACAGGTATACACACACAGTGATGTCACAGTACAGAGATAATACACACAGTGATGTCACAGTACAGGGATAATACACACAGTGATGGCACAGTGCAGAGATCATCACACCAGTGATGTACAGTACAGGGATAATACACACAGTGATCGTCCCAGTACAGGGATATACAACAGTGATGTCACAGTACAGGGATAATACACCCAGTGATGTCACAGTAAAGGATAATACTCACAGTGATGTCACAGACACGGGATAATACAACAGTGATGTCACAGTACAGCGATTATACACACAGTGATGTCACAGTAACAGGGATAATACACACAGAGTGATGTCACAGTACCGGGATAATACAAACATGATGTCACAGTACAGGGATAATCACACAATGATGTCACAGTACATGATAAACACACAGTGATGTCACAGTACAGGGATAATACACACAGTGAGTCACAGTACAGAGATAATACACAAGTGAGTCACAGACAGGATAATACACACAGTGATGTCACAGTACAGGGAAATTACACACAGTGATGTCACAAAACAGGGCTAATACACCAGTGACGTCACAGTACAGGGATAATACACACAGTGATGCACAGGACAGGGGATAATACACACAGTGATGTCACAGTACAGGATAATACACCACAAGAGTCACAGTACAGGGATAATAAACACACGCGATGTCACAGTACGGATAATACACACAGTGATGTCACAGTACAGGGATAATACACAACAGTGATGTCACAGTACAGGTAGATACACACAGCGATGTCACAGTACAGGGATAATACACACAGTGTGTCACAGTACAGGGATAATACACACAGCGATGTCACCAGTACAGGGATAATACACACAGTGATGTCACAGTACAGGGATAATACACACAGTGATGTACATACAGGGAAAATACACACAGCAATGTCACAGTACGGGGAATACACACAGTGATGTCACAGTACAGGGATAATACCACACAGTGATGTCACAGTACAGGGAATAATACACAGTGATGTCACAGGACAGAGATAATACACGCGTGATGTCCACAGTACGGGATAGATGAGTCACAGACAGGGATATCCACGCGATGTCACAGACAGGGATAATAACACGGCGATGTCACAGTACAGGATAATACACACGCGAGTCACAGTACAGGGATAATACACACGCGATGTCACAGTACAGGGTAATACACACAGGCATGTCACAGGTACAGGGATAATACACACAGTGATGTCACAGTACAGGGATATACACACCGTGATGTAACAGTACAGGATAATACACACTAGTGATGTCACAGTACAGGGATAATACACAGTGATGTCACAGTACAGGGATAATACACACAGTGATGTCACAGCTACAGGGAAATACCACACAGTGATGTCACAGTAAGGGGATAATACCACACAGTGTGTCACAGTACTGGGATAATACACACCGTGATGTCACAGTACAGGGATAATACACACAGTGATGTCACAGTACAGGGATAATACACACCAGCGATGTCACAGTACAGGGATAATACACACAGCGATGTCATAGTACAGAGGCATACATACACACAGGATGTCACGTACAGGGAGATAATACACACAGCGATTGTCACCAGTACAGGGATAATACACACAGTGATGTCACAGTACAGGGATTAATACACACAGGATGTCACAGTCAGGGATAATACACACAGCGAGTCACAGTACAGGGATAATACCACAGTGATTCACAGACAGGGATAATACACACGATGTCACAGTCACAGGGATAATACACACGGTGATGTCACAGTCAGGGATAATAAACACGGTGATGTCACAGTACAGGGATATACTACACACTGCGATGTCACAGTACAGGATAATACACACTGCAATGTCACAGTACGGATAATACCCACAGCGATGTCACAGTACAGAGATATACACACAGTGATGTCACAGTACAGGGATAATACCACAGTGATGTAACAGACAGAGATAATACAACACCGATTCACAGTACAGAGGGATAAGATCACACAGTGATTGTCACAGAAAGGAGATACACACGCCAGTAGCCACACAGGCGAGGAATAAAAAAGGATTCACATACCAGATAATAACACAGGTTGTCACAGTACAGGGATAATACACACCGTGGTCACAGTACAGGGATAATACACCACGTGATGTCACAGTACAGGGATAATACACACAGTGAGTCACAGTTACAGGATAATACACACAGAAGTCACAGTACAGGGATAATAACACACAGTGATGCACAGACAGGGATAATACACACAGGTGATGTCACAGTCACAGGGATAAGACACACAGAAGTCACAGTACTGAGATAATACAACACAGTGATGTCCAGTTACAGGGAATATACACACAGTGATGTCACAGTACAGGGATAATACACACAGTGATTCCACAGTACAGAGATAATACACACGGTGATGTCACAGTACAGGGGATAAATACACACAGTGATGTCACAGTACAGGGATAATACAACCGCGATGTCACAGTACAGGGAGAATACACACAGTGATGTCACAGTACAGGACAATACACACACGTGAGTCACAGAATAGGATAATACACACAGTGATGTCACCGTACAGGGATTAATACACACAGTGATGTCACAGTACAGGGATAAACACACAGTGATGTCACAGTACAGGATAATACACACTGAGTCACAGTACAGAGATAATACACAGTAGCAAACGGGAAATCCACACTGAGTCACAGTATCAGGGTAAACAGATGTCCAGTCACATACAGGGATATACCACAGGATGTCACAGACAGGGATTAATACACACAGGGATGTTCACAGGACAGAGATATTACACACAGTATAAGACATTGCTTATGGTGGCCTAGTTGTATATTTGGGATCTTTCTGTGTAATTGCACGCTCGGATATAATATTTCTTCCTGTGAGGATAAGATGTGTGTTTCTTCTTTTCGTCTTATTGATTTGAAGTCTTTCTGGAGATAAACATTTTGCGACACAAGTTGGAGTCAGATGACAGCAGAGCATTGATCCGGAGCGCGGCCCCGCACATAAGTCATGTATAGCCAGCGCCTCTCACATGACGGACAGTGACTGGCCAGAGAACAGCGTGAGGAGCCCTGGTACACCAAACAGCTCCAGGGCACACATGTAGTGGCCCAATGTGGCTTCCCCACCACAGAATGTCAGGGGCGTCCTAAATCTGAGCACGTTACCACAATGTGTCCTTTCAGATTTCCACGACTATATCTTCTCTCCTTCGGCGCCTTCCACCACTTCACCGGCCACCATCCAGAAGGAGCCACATGTGTCCCCGGTTCCAGGAGAGCGAAGCGGGAGGAGGGGTGAGGGGTGGAGGGCCCTTATGGTGGATGAGTGTTGGCCAGAGGCTCGGTAGAGGACTATGGTCCCACGCGAGAGGAGACGTGGTCTGTCATGTGGACACGTGGTCAGGAGGAAAGCTACACAAATTCTTCCATGTCGCTGTCTCTTGCAGGAATCTGAGCCAAAAAGAGCAATTTTGTGCTTATTATCATTTCGGCTGAATACGACTTTACAACAATGTTTATTGTTTTCAGTCATAGCGTGCAAATTATACCCCAGGATACACAGGGGCGAGGGGGGGCAAGAGGAAATAGTTATAATCTAGGGAGTAACAATTGTGATCATAGATGTATAGCGATGTCACAGTACAGAGATAATACACACAGGATGTCACAGTACAGGGCATAATACACACAGTGATGTCACAGTACAGAGATAATAACACACAGTGATGTCACAGTACAGGGATAATACACACAGTGATGTCACAGTACAGAGGATAATACACACAGTATGTCCCAGTACAGGATATACACACGTGATGCACAGTACAGGATAATACACACAGTGATGTCACAGTACAGAGAGATAATACACACAGTGATGTCACAGTACCAGGGATAATACACACAGCGATGTCCACAGTACATGGATAATACACCACGTGATGTCACAGTAAGGGATTATACACACCAGTGATGTCGCAGTACAGCAAAAATACACAACAGTGAATGTCACAGTATACAGAGATAATACACACATGATGTCACAGTACAGGGATAATACACACAGAAATGTCACGTTACAGGGATAATACACACAGTGATGTCGCAGTACAGCAAAAATACACACAGTAGTAATGTACAGTAAGAGATAATACACACACTGATGTCACAGTACAGGGATAATACACACAGTGATGTCGCAGTACAGCAAACAATACACACCAGTAATGTCACAGTACAGGGGGATAATACACACGCTGAGTCACAGCAGGGATAATACCACAGCGATGTCACCAGTACATGGAATACACACCAGCATACCTCCCAACATTGGGAAAAGGAAAGAGGGACAAAATGGCGGCACGCGTAGCGGTGCCCACGGCGATCCCCCCTAGCCACAACCCCCAATCACTCCTGGCCACGCCCCAAATTTTAGCCATATTAAAAATATAAAAATCATATTTAAAAAAAAAAAAAAATATCCTCATTGGGTTTTAACCCAGAACCGGCAGTGTCCATGTACAATAATAAACACAGCGCCTCAACCCATGGCTATAACCTCAGTGATTAACAAGTGGAGAATTTGGAACTACAGAACTATATACTGCCTTGGTATATAGGGAGGGATCTTCTCAGATGTATTGTAATATTGAGACTATATTATATTATTATATTATTATTGAGATGATTATTATTATTTTTACCACTTAATAATCATCTCCATAATAATAAATTTATAATAATATAATAATAATAGTCTCAATAATACAAAAATAACTCTGAGAAGTCCCTCTATATATCAGTGCATAGTCTGTGTCACAGTGTAAATGGCTGATAAACATGTCTACTTACCAGATCTCCCAGGCTCTGGTCACTGGGTTATAGCTCAGTTAGTTAAGCTCCGTCTATGGGGCAAGGGGTCCAGGTTCGAATCTCCAGCCTGGCCAAACTTTATTTAATTTAATTATATAAAGAGCTTGTGTCTGGGGAAGCCACTGGAGACCATATATGGACAGATAGAGATCTGGATGATGAGTGGTCCCTGCTCTCCGCTGAAGCCGACACTTCTCTGAAAAGGATTCCCGCCCGATGTCTGCTCTGGGGAACCCTAGGAGATGCAGTGACCAATTATGGACAGATCTGAAGCTGATGACGTGGTCCGCTCTCGGCTGAGCGACACTTCTCTCGGAAAAGGATTCCCTCCCGATGTCTGCTCTGGGGAACCCTAGGAGATGCAGTGACCATTATGGACAGATGCTGATCTGACTGATGACGTGGTCCCTGCTTCTCCACTAAGCCAGACACTCTCTGAAAAGGATTCCCTCCCGATTGTTGCTCTGGGGAAACCTAGGACAGTGATGGCGAACCTTTTGAGGCCGAGAGCCCAAACACACGAAGGAGACCCGAGGCCGCTTATTTATCGCCAAGTGCCAGCACAGAAATTTAATTTGTGATTTATACTCCCTTCTCTGTCACAGTTTTCATTGATACCAGCACCCTGAGGCACCAATAAAGCAGAAAATAGTCCAATATAGCAGAAAATAGAGCTGTCACTTTAAAATAGCTCTGTGCACAGCAAGTCCTGGGCTGTCTGGGATTGCAGGAAGATACCTGGAGTTCTCTCTGGTGATGGCCTGAGTGCCCACAGAAAGGGCTCTGAGTGCCACCTCTGGCACCAGTGCCATAGGTTAGCCATCACTGCCCTAGGAGATGCAGCGACCATATATGGACAGATCTGAAGCTGATGACGTGGTCCCTGCTCTGCGCTAAGCCCGACACTTCTCTGAAAAGGATTCCCTCCCGATGTCTGTAGAAGCCATTCTGTACTGTGAGTTCAGACTTTCAAAGTATTTACTATCGGACACAGCGCCGGGACAAAGCGGGACCTGGGGGGGAAATCCGTGACAATATCATAGCTGCCCGTGACGCGGGGCAGGGGTACGAAAAACGGGAAAGTCCCGGCAAAATCGGGACGGTTGGGAGCTATGCACACAGTGATGTCACAGTACATGGATAATACACACAGTGATGTCACAGTACAGGGGATAACACACACAGTGATGTCACAGTACAGGATAATACACACAGTGATGTCACAGTACAGAGATAATACACACAGTGATGTCACAGTACAGGGATAATACACATAGTGATGTCACAGTACAGAGATAATACACACAGTGATGTCACAGTACAGAGATAATACACAGTGATGTCACAGTACAGGGATAATACACACAGTGATGTCACAGTACAGAGATAATACACACAGTGATGTCACAGTACAGAGATAATACACACATTATACAGAGGTTACTCCACAGGCAGTGATGCAGGTCTATACTCGTTATGATTTCTTAGTATCTATTTCCTATTCTACTACAGTGAATTCTCATCCTCTAGTAAATGAGTTTTCCCCTGTGACTTCCATCCTCGGAAGCTGCTCCCCGTGGTGTCCAGGAGCCATTGCTATGAGGGTGAAGGATTCAGTGAGCAGATGCTCAGTATTACAGCATGAATACAAATCTCAGAATCTGTATGGAGAAAATAAGAGGCGACCGGTGCCCTCCAATCATTACAGCATATTGGTGTTATTGTTACGTTCACATTCTCCGCTGTGTTGTCAGTATACAGCACGTCCCCGAACATGTAATGTACAAATATATACAGCATCACACAGTCATCTATCATCACATGTGCTGTGTACATTGTTCTCATAGTAGTAGTGATATGAGCAGAAATTCCACCAGTACTTATATTCTTGTACATAGGGGACAGTATTATTGTAGTTATATTCCTGTACATAGGGGGCAGTATTATAGTAGTTATATTCCTGTATATAGGGGGCAGTATTATAGTAGTTATATTCTGGTACATAGGGGGGGCAGTATTATAGTAGTTATATTCTTGTACATAGGGGACAGTTTATGAGTTATATTCCTGTACATAGGGGGCAGTATTATAGTAGTTATATTCCTGTATATAGGGGGCAGTATTATAGTAGTTATTATTCTGTAATAGGGGCAGTATATAGTAGTTATATTCTTGTACATAGGGGGCGTATTATAGTAGTTATATTTTGTACATAGGGGGCAGTATTATAGTAGATATTCCTGTACAAGGGGGCAGTATTATAGTAGTTATATTCTTGTACATAGGGGGCCGAATTATAGTAGTTATATTCTTTCTGTACATAGGGGGTAGTATTATAGTAGTTATATTCTTGTACATAGGGGGCAGTATTATAGTAGTTATATCCTGTACATAGGGGAAGTTATATAGTGTTATTATTCCGTACATAGGGGGCAGTATTATAGTAGTTATATTCCTGTACATAGGGGGCAGTATTATAGTAGTATATTCCTGTACATAGGGGGCGTATATATAGTAGTTATATTCTGTTACATAGGGGGCAGTATTATAGTAGTTTATATCTCTGTACATAGGGGGCAGTATTATTAGTAGTTATATCTTGTACATGGGGAAAGTATTATAGTAGTTATATCCCTGTACATAGGGGGCAGTTTATAGTAGTTATATTCTTGTACATAGGGGGCAGTATATAGTAGTTATATTCCTGACATAGGGGGCAGTATTATAGTAGTATATTCTTGCACATAGGGGGCAGTATTATAGTAGTTATATCTTTGTACATAGGGGGCAGTATTATGGTAGTATATTCTTGTAATAGGGGGCAGTATTATAGTAGTTATTATTTGTACAAGGGGGCAGTATTATAGCAGTTATATTCTGTAAATAGGGGAAAGTATATAGTAGTTATATCCTGTACATAGGGGGCAGTATTATAGTAGTTATATTCTTGTACATAGGGGGCAGTATTATAGTAGTTATATCTGTACATAGGGGGCAGTATTTAGTAGTATATCTGTACATAGGGGGAGATGTAGTCATAGGAGACATGGACAGGGGGGCAGTATTATAGTAAGATACCGACATAGGGGGCAGTATTTAGAGTATATCATTGTAAATAGGGTGGCAGGCAGATTATAGGAGTTAGATTTCTTGTACAAGGGGGCAGTATTATAGTAGTTATATTTCTGTAATCGGGGGCAGTATTATAGTAGTATATTCTATGTAATTAGGAGCAGTATTATAGTAGTATATTCGTACATAGGGAGCAGTATTATAGTAGTTATATTCTTGTTACATAGGGGAAGTATTATAGTAGTTATATTCCGACATAGGGGCAGGTATTATAGTAGTTATATTCTTGTACATATGGGGCAGTATTATAGTAGTTATATCTTGGACATAGGGGCAGGATTTAGTAGTTATAGTTATCCGTTCATAGGGGGCAGTATTATAGTAGTATATTCCTGTACACAGGGGGCAGTATTATAGTAGGTATATTCTTGTACATAGGGGGAAGTATTATAGTAGTTTATCCTGTACATAGGGGGCAGTATTATAGTAGGTATATTCTTGTACATAGGGGGAAGTATTATAGTAGTTATATTCCTGTACACAGGGGGCAGTATTATAGTAGTATATCTGCTTGTACATAGGGGGGTAGTATTATAGTAGTTATATTCTTGTACATAGGAGGCAGTATTATAGTAGTTATATCCTGTACATAGGGGGCAGTATTATAGTAGTATATTCTTGTACATAGGGGGCAGTATTATAGTAGTTATATTCTTGTACATAGGGGGCAGTATTATAGTAGTTACATTCTTGTACATAGGGGGCAGTATTATAGTAGTTATATTCCTGTACATAGGGGGTGGTATTATAGTAGTTATATTCTTGTACATAGGGGGCAGTATTATAGTAGTTATATTCTTGTACATAGGGGGGCAGTATTATAGTAGTTATATCTTGTAATTGGGGGCAGTATTATGTGATTAATTTTGACATAGGGGAGTAGTTATATTAGTTCTATTTGTACACAGTATTATGGCAGTTATATTCAAGTAATGTTTTGTTGTTTAGCCAATCACATTTATCTCGCTTTGTTTTCAGTGGTATTGCTGCTCTCACAGTTTTGGAAGAAAATCTTAATAAGGTAACCATGGAACCCGTATCTCTTCCAATGGCTTCTCTATGGAACCGGGGTGAAGGACCTCACCTAACAATATGCAGGAATGTGACTTGTAATGAAACGGTGCTGGAGGGCCCCTATGCCTAGGATGAGCTCTGTGCTCATCCCTTTATTTATCTGCTGGTTTGTGATTATTGGAATGAGTGGGAATACTAGTCATCTATGTAGTTCTTCGTTACGCAAGATGAAGACCGTCACTAACATCTACATTTTGACTTGGCAGTGGCAGATGTTCTTTTTAGTTAGGACTACCCTTCCTTGCTACCCAAAATGCCATTTCTACTGGCCCTTGGGACTTTTCTCTGCAGGCTGGTATTGACAGTGGATGGTATAAACCAGTCACCAGTATCTTCTGCCTTACAGTTATGAGCATGACCGCTATTTGGCAGTGGTTCATCCCATCAAGTCAACAAAGTGGAGGAGACCCAAGAGTGGCCAAACTTATCAGCGCCAATGTTTGGACTGTTTCTTTCTGGTTGTCCTCCGGTTGTCATCTTTTCTGATGTCCAAGCAGATTTCCACACTGCAACATCAACTGGCCAGAGCCAGTAAATTGTCTACTGCATTCATCATCTAACCTCCTGTTGGGCTTCTTTGACCACATAGTAATTTGCCTCTGCTACTCTTGATGTGTCATTAAGGTGAAGTCTTCTGGTCTTCGTGTAGGCCACTAGACGTAGAAGATCAGAAACGTAAAGTCACCAGAATGGTGGTCATCATTGTGGTGTTTTTGTGTTTTGTTGGCTTCCCTTCTACATTCTGAACACTAGTCAATTAACGTTTATCGTCCGGAGGAACCAGCATACGTAGGTGTTTACTTCTTGTGGTCCTCTTGTCCTATGCCAACAGTTGCGCCAACCCAATCCTCTACGGCCTGTCGGACAATTTCAAGCAGAGCTTTCAGAAGGTTCTCTGCCTTCGCAAAGCAACGGCATCAAGGATGCCGACCTGACGGAAAACCGTCAAGAGAAGAGCAGTCGAATCCAGAGACCATGCTACGTCAAGGAACTCCGAATTTAATGGGCATATGCAAACAAGCAAAGTCTGAGACACAAGACCCTTCCCACCTCGGAGGAATGTAAATAGGCACAGAGCACTTGCACAAATATTTATAGGATTGGAAGTAAAGATCCCAACCCGGAAGGAATTTTTGGAATCTACTTAAAGACGACACTGGTTTCATCCATATTTAAAGGAACATTTAGAAGATGTGACTGCAGTATTTCTATAAATGTTTGGTACCACCAGTCGATAAGATGTTCTCGCTTCTCTTGTATCCTATGCATTATCTCGCCCCATTGACACTAAGAACAATGTACCGTTTGCGAGTCCATTCACGTGAAGCTATTTTTCTGTCTGCAATTACAAATGTGAACCCCCATATCTGATTCATGGTCAGAATAAAACACTCGTGAGAGTGGCTGCGGCATGTAATGTAAACAACACGTCTCATCTCCATAATATAGTGCGCTATGTATGGCTGAATTTTGCGGGACTTAATCACTATTCACGCAGAGGGACAGGTAATGCCAATGACGGATGAGAAATGGATATTGAAAGCTACCATTATTCTCATTTTACATCAGCCCCCCCCCCGGGCTCTTATCCTCTAAGAAGGTTGTTTTGTTTTCTTTGTGTGTGGTTTTTTTTTTATAAAACATGGATGTGTTTTTTTTCAGGCTTTTTTTTTAAGTAAATGGTCTCTTAATCTGTCGTTCAATATAAAAAATCTTGCAGGAATATGAACACAATAATGATCTGGTATGGACTAGTACATGAAATCCAAAACAGAAATAGTGGACTGCTGGGACGTCCTCTTAGATTCTGTAGATGATCTATCGATGTCTATGGGACTTCCGGGTTGTTCTACGATGCCCAAATTAAGAGCAGCTAAAGGGGGCTTGCGATTCACTTCTGCCAATAGTTGGGGGTCCTATGGCACCCAGATCTATAGGGATAAATTTCCCACATTGTTTTACAGAAATTCTTGTTTGGGATCATTAGAAAGTAAAAAAGTGATATGAAGGTTTTCTGAACTTAGTTACCATCTATCTCTAGAGCGATCTGAAAGAAAGTGATTCATTTACCACAGTGCCCAACAGGTAAAAAAAGGACTACACAATTCAAAATTATATCAGAGGGATGTCTGGGAAATGCATGAGATGTTTTGAGTCTCCAAAGTATCACCTATGCACTGCATACTCCTCAGTTATGGGGCACCAATTATTACTCCAAATGTTACCAAAGTTCATCCAATGACTATCTCGGGGCTCATTTACTAAGGGTCCGGGGTTTCCCGAATATTTCCATTTTGCGCCGAATTCCCCGGGTTTTTGGCGCACGTAATCGGCTGCGCCAAAATGTTATATGATGTTATATAAAATTACATGCAAAACCATCACAGCCTGTGGATATGAGTGGCGCTGTTTTTGAAAAGATTATGCAACCCCTTTAAGTAAGTTTCATGTACCCCAATTAGGGTATCCTTTTAACAGTGGAGAGTTCACAGACCCAAGACACTGTCATGAAGTAGGGATGATGGGGCACATTTACTACCTGGTCCCTGCGCAATCCTCGAGGTGCATTGTCCGACGAGGATGAAGTCTTCTGCAATTCAACAAGATCGTGCACCCGATATCCTGCATGGTCGCTTCCCCCGCTCAGGTCCGCTGGAGTTCACCTCTTCCCGGTGTATGTGTAGTGAGTGCATTGTCTTGCGACACAATCGGACTTGTTAATCCCGAGGCGGGGGGCGACCGAACTCCAAGCCAAAAGACAGAAAATAGGCAAATGAGTACCGACATCCGCAAGAGGAGCCTCGCTCCGTAGGCCCCAACCCACGATTTTGTTGAGTTCAGTATTATAGTAGTTATATTCCTGTACACAGGGGGCAGTATTATAGTAGTTATATTCTTGTACATAGGGGGTAGTATTATAGTAGTTATATTCTTGTACATAGGAGGCAGTATTATAGTAGTTATATTCCTGTACACAGGGGGCAGTATTATAGTAGTTATATTCTTGTACATAGGGGGCAGTATTATAGTAGTTATATTCTTGTACATAGGGGGCAGTATTATAGTAGTTACATTCTTGTACACAGGGGGCAGTATTATAGTAGTTATATTCCTGTACATAGGGGGTGGTATTATAGTAGTTATATTCTTGTACATAGGGGGCAGTATTATAGTAGTTATATTCTTGTACATAGGGGGCAGTATTATAGAAGTTATATTCTTGTACATTGGGGGCAGTATTATAGTGATTATATTCTTGTACATAGGGGGCAGTATTATATTAGTTCTATTCTTGTACACAGTATTATGGCAGTTATATTTCAAGTAATGTTTTGTTGTTCAGCCAATCACATTTATCTCTGCTTTGTTTTTCAGTGGTATTGCTGCTCTCACAGTTTTGAAGAACATCTTAATAAGGTAACCATGGAACCCGTATCTCTTCCAATGGCTTCTCTTATGGAACCTGGGGTGAAGGACCTCAACCTAACAATATGCAGGAATGTGACTTGTAATGAAACGGTGCTGGAGGCCCCTATGCCTAGGATGAGCTCTGTGCTCATCCCTTTTATTTATCTGCTGGTTTGTGCTATTGGACTGAGTGGGAATACTCTAGTCATCTATGTAGTTCTTCGTTACGCCAAGATGAAGACCGTCACTAACATCTACATTTTGAACTTGGCAGTGGCAGATGTTCTTTTTATGTTAGGACTACCCTTCCTTGCTACCCAAAATGCCATTTCTTACTGGCCCTTTGGGACTTTTCTCTGCAGGCTGGTATTGACAGTGGATGGTATAAACCAGTTCACCAGTATCTTCTGCCTTACAGTTATGAGCATTGACCGCTATTTGGCAGTGGTTCATCCCATCAAGTCAACAAAGTGGAGGAGACCCAGAGTGGCCAAACTTATCAGCGCCACTGTTTGGACTGTTTCTTTTCTGGTTGTCCTCCCGGTTGTCATCTTTTCTGATGTCCAAGCAGATTTCCACACCTGCAACATCAACTGGCCAGAGCCAGTAAATATCTGGTCTACTGCATTCATCATCTACACCTCCGTGTTGGGCTTCTTTGGACCACTACTAGTAATTTGCCTCTGCTACCTTTTGATTGTCATTAAGGTGAAGTCTTCTGGTCTTCGTGTAGGCTCCACTAGACGTAGAAGATCAGAACGTAAAGTCACCAGAATGGTGGTCATCATTGTGGCTGTTTTTGTGTTTTGTTGGCTTCCCTTCTACATTCTGAACATAGTCAATTTAACGTTTATCGTCCCGGAGGAACCAGCATACGTAGGTGTTTACTTCTTTGTGGTCATCTTGTCCTATGCCAACAGTTGCGCCAACCCAATCCTCTACGGCTTCCTGTCGGACAATTTCAAGCAGAGCTTTCAGAAGGTTCTCTGCCTTCGCAAAAGCAACGGCATCAAGGATGCCGACCTGACGGAAAACCGTCAAGAGAAGAGCAGTCGAATCCAGGAGACCATGCTCACGTCAAGGAACTCCGAATTTAATGGGCATATGCAAACAAGCAAAGTCTGAGACACAAGACCCTTCCACCTTCGCGAGGAATGTAAATAGGCACAGAGCACTTGCCACAAATATTTATAGGATTGGAAGTAAAGATCCCAACCCGGAAGGAATTCTTCTTGGAATCTACTTAAAGACGACACTGGTTTTCATCCATATTTAAAGGAACATTTAGAAGAATGTTGACTGCAGTATTTCTATAAATGTTTGGTACCACCAGTCGATAATGATGTTTCTCGCTCTCTCTCGTATCCTATGCATTATTCTCGCCCCATTGACACCTAAGAACAATGTACCGTTTGCTAGTCCATTCACGTGAAGCTATTTTCTGTCTGCAATTACAAATGTGAAACCCCCATATCTGATTCATGGTCAGAATAAAACACTCGTGAAGTGGCTGCGGCATTGTAATGTAAACACACGTCTCATCTCCATACTAATGTGCGCTATGTATGGCTGAATCTTGCCGGGACTTAATCACTATTCACGCCAGAGGGACAGGTAATGCACAATGACGGATGAGAAATGCGATATTGAAAGCTACCATTATTCTCATTTTACATCAGCCCCCCCCCCCCCCCGGGCTCTTATCCTCTAAGAAGGTTGTTTTGTTTTTTCTTTGTGTGTGTTTTTTTTTTATAAAACATGGATGTTTTTCTTTTTCAGGCTCTCTTTTTTTTAAGTAAATGGTCTCTTAATCTGTCGTTCAATAATAAAAATCTTGCAGGAATATGAACACAATAATGATCTGGTATGACTAGGTACATGAAATCCAAAACAGAAATATTTGGGACTGCTGGGACGTCCTCTTAGATTCTGTAGATGCATCTATCGATGTCTATGGGACTTCCGGGTTGTCTTACGATGCCCAAATTTAAGAGCAGCTAAAGGGGGCTTGCGATTCACTTTCTGCCAATAGTTGGGGGTCCTATGGCACCCCAGATCATAGGGATAAATTTCCCCACATTGTTTTACAGAAATTCTCTGTTTGGGATCATTAGAAAGTAAAAAAGTGATCATGAGGTTTTCTGAACTTAGTTACCATCTATCTCTAGAGCGATCTGAAAGAAAGTGATTCATTTTACCACAGTGCCCCCACAGGTAAAATAAAGGACTACACAATTCAAAATTATATCAGAGGGATGTCTGGGAAATGCATAGATGTTTTGAGTCCTCCAAAGTATCACCTATGCACTGCATACTCCTCAGTTATGGGCCACCAATTATTACTCCAAATGTTTACCTAAAGTTCATCCCAATGACTCTCATAGGGGCTCATTTACTAAGGGTCCGCGGGTTTCCCGAATATTTCCATTTTGCGCCGAATTCCCCCGGGTTTTTGGCGCACGTAATCGTGCGCCAAAATGTTATATGATGTTATATAAAATTAACATGCAAAACCCATCACAGCCTGTGGATATGAGTGGCGCTGTTTTTGAAAAGATTATGCAACCCCTTTAAGTAAGTTTCATGTACCCAATTAGGGTATCCTTTTTAACAGTGGAGAGTTCACAGACCCAAGACACTGTCATGAAGTAGTAGATGATGGGGCACATTTACCTACCTGGTCCCTGCGCAATCCTCGAGGTGCATTGTCCGACGAGGATGAAGTCTTCTGCAATTCAACAAGATCGTGCACCCGATATCCTGCATGTGTCGCTTCCCCGCTCAGGTCCGCTGGAGTTCACCTTCTTCCCGGTGTATGTGAGTGCATTGTCTTGCGACACAATCTGACTTGTTAAATCCCGCGCGTAGTCCGAATCCGCAGGATCGTCCGTCGGCCCACCCCACGATTTGTGCCGCGTGAAAGTTGAAGCGATAGCGACATAATCCGATTGCGTGGACGCAATCCCCGGCGCGATACCCGAAAATGTCGGAAAACCCAATGGAAATGCGGCTGCGGGCCCTTAGTAAATAAGCCCCGATCAGTAAAGACCAAGGATGCCGATGTACTAATCTATATGATATGTGTGCGGTCTGCGTCTTGTAGCAGATGAGTCATGAGTACTCTATGACCCTTACGGTGGATAATCGGAAATAATAAGCTCCCAAGCCTCGTTTACGGCACAGCTTAACACTGGTGGCAGCAGATCAATGCTTGTATACACATTTTTGGAGGGGTTCCAAAAATATAAGATGCTAAAAAATTAATCTTACTTCAGAAAGCTGCCTAGATAGCTAATCTTTAAACCAGACACATCCCTTTAAGATAATTGACTATGGGCTGCATTTATCAAGTCTATTGGTAAGTCTGTTTTGCCTATAGCAACCAATCAGAGCTCAGCTTTGATTTCTTCAGAGCGGTTTAAGAAATGAAAGCTGAGCTCTGATGGGTTGCTATGAGTAAAATAACACATTTGCTGTTAGATATGATAATTGATGCCTACATTTATGGACTATACCAGGGCCATCTATACATCCATCTATAGATATATAGGTAGAGATTTATCAGAAGTGTCTGAGGTAAAACTGTTCTAATCAGAGCTAAGCTTTAATTTTATAAAAAGCTTTGGGAAAAGTAGGCCTCAATCACTCTAATAGTAAGACTGTCTCATGGCAACCAATTAGAACTCAGCTTTCAATTTTCTAGAACACTTTATAAAATGAAAGCGGAGCTCTGATAGGTCAAATCTTTTATAAGGGGGGATTATTAGACGTATCCCAATCACCCGACTTATTGGTTGGCAGAACATTGCATCCTGTAAATAGTGGATGTGCTGCAGACAAACTCTAGGGGAACAAGCAATTATATGACTAATTTCTCCTTCCCATAGTTATAATGAATATTGCTCCATGTAGACTAGCTGACTATCATTTATCCCATCGTATGCGTATTTGTGGGACCTGTTCAGCAAATAAAATACACAAAACAATGTAAAATCTAAAAAATCTAAAATCTCTGGTCCCATCAATTATCCGCTGGGATTTGTAGTCTCTGAGCATGTTGCATCCCATGGGGATATGTTTACGCGGTCCCTCAAGTTAACGATTGAGGTCCTTTTAGACCTGAGACTTCACGGGGAGACTAGGTATAACTACGCCAATGTCTATAACAGAGAAGTGAGTGGACTCCATTTTGTAATGATGAAGTGTCTCCCACTACAAAGACATTTTATGAAAGCCTCGGCTCTGACCTGCGACCTGCTTCTCAGCTGGGTACACCACCGAATTAAGACCGTGACAGCTCCTTTAATGGAAATTTATTGAGACCCAGCTGAGGTCTATAATAATCTGGAGTCTTGTTATGACCTCCTTAAGATGACACAAAGCTGCGGGGTCAATCCTCAAAGGAGGACAGCAAATGGATGTCAGAAGCCGCATTCTACTGTAGATGGACACATAGATTTTTTAGGCAATGACAAAGATGCTGTTTGAGTCAAATTTTCGAGAATTGACCCTTTATGGACAAAGGTTTCACCTCAGGAACCAGGTTCAGAGGTCATAATGTATAGTTTATTTCAGGTCACCATTTAGATCTAATCTCTGATCTTGATTCTTGAAGACCATGGCCTAGATAATCTGGGTTTGTTCACCTACATCTATAATTGCCATTTGTGCCATAACTACTGGTAGGCTCCAGAAATAAATTTGAGACCTCCTACAGCCACACACTAGCATATTACTATCACTTGACGTAGTGCTTCCATATCTGCGGGCAGCTCTAAGACCTTTTGAAGGTGTTTTGGCAAAATGTTCCAAAAAAGTCCCTAAAAGGTAGTATGCTGCTCCCAAAATGGGCAATGTCATGGTTACCATGCATCACAGTCAGGGTGGTGGAGGCTCCTGGGTGCAAACTGGGTGCCCTCCCTACAAATTTTTTAGGTAAAGTAAATGTTGGTAGTAATAAATATATACAGCCCCCGTGTAATAAATATATACAGTCCCTCCAATACATATATACAACCCCCCAGTAATACATATATACAGCCCCCCAATACATATATACAACCCCCACCAGTAATACATATATACAGCACCCCAGTAATATATCTATACAACCCCCAGTAATATATGTATTACTAGTGGGATATCACTATCACTGTGGGGGATGTAAATATGTATTTCTGGGGATCTGTATTACTGGGGGTCTGTTGAATGTGTCACAGTGTGTGATGTAACTGCGCCTCTTGTGCCAGTACGCTGACGTATAGTGCGCTCCTCTATCTATGGCAGAGTAGGGAGCAGGGAAGGTGATGGTGGGAAATCCAGGTCAGCCTCCAGCTTGTGCCCGATCCACTTCCTGAATTCCCCACCATCAACCATTGGTTAGTGGGAGCCCTTTTAGGAGGAAAGTGGTGGGGGCCCCATGGTGCATGTACCGTGCGCCTTTACTATAATCCAGCCCTGATGGCAGTGCACTGTGTGTGGGGCTTTTTTGAATATGTTTAAAAGTCTAGTAATGAAAAATAAGTCACTGATAAAAAAATTAAACATCTTACATAAAACTTTGGAAAATTTAAAATCTCCCTAAAATGGCAAATTCTTTTAAAAACACAATGACATTTGCCCAGTGGTTGTGTCTGGGAATGCAATCCAACTCAATTGACTACATTACATTTAAGGAAATCTACCATTTGTTTTTATACATTGTGAACCAAACATACCTTGAGAATGCTGTAGCTACACTGATGCAGAAACATATCTTGTTTAATCCATGATCTAAGTGTTTTTGCTGAAAAAACAATTATAAAGTTATGATAATGAGGCTCTGTCACTCCTGTGGGAGGCTCAGCGCTTCTCCTCTTGCACTGCTCCAGAGAATGATGTAATCACTGGGTTGTCCCTGACAGGCAGAAGTAATCAATCACTGCACCATCCCCAAGCTCCTGTGTATGAAGCATCCAGGTTAGGTTGATTAGTCCTGTCTGGACAGTTCAGGAATCTCCTTGTAATGTGTTTATGAATGACAGCTAGCATGCAACCCAACTTTCTCAAGGTCCTGAATTATATAATAGTTTTTTCAGCAAAGTCATACGGATCAGGGATTAAACAAGATATGTTCCTGCATCAGTGTCAATACAGCAATCTCAAGGTATGTTTGGTACTAATTCAAAAGCTACAGTGACCAGGAAACAGGTGGAAGCAGGACCCCGCCCATGAGGACTCACAATCTATGTGGGAGGGTACTAAGCTACAATTCCATACAAAACCTAAAGGAAATTGTGGTGCCGTTTCGAGAAGAAATCCATTTTGTTCCTAAACCTATTCTGAAGTCATCCAGTAGGAGGCAGCATCAGGAACGTGCAGAATTGTGAAGTCTTAACACGTTTCTCTAATTTGGAATTATATGTTTAAAAATGTGAAAAACATGACAGAATAAAGGAATGTATATCACTTTTCACAGTGCAAAGGTTCTCAGGGGATGCGGATCTGGTTAGCCAACCACAAGTCACTTTCAATATTTTAGGTGTCATCAAACCTGGGTTATTTTTCCATCTACTCTGAGAAGTATACAACAACCTTCTCCCAAAGGAGGGATGTTTTTTTTATTAGAATATGCCTGGAGATAAATTTGGTGAATAATTTGATGTTCCTGTATGTGAGGCCCCATGTACAACCTTGGTGTGACCTTCACGTAATTGACTAGAAATGATGCGTTTTGAAGGGTCCTCCGGGTGTTGAATATTTCGCATGTGTTGTGTGAAATGAAAAATACCTCCTAACATTACATATTCAGAATCCAGTCCACATAAACTATGTCAAATGGAATGTCTCTTTGGGATTTTTTCAGTTAAAAGCAGCAAAATCCAGGAAATACTGCTGAGATTACCACACCCACACACAATGATTGAGAGTCCTGATTACCCCGCCCCCCACATACAGTGATTGACAGTGAGAGTCCTAATTACCCCACCCACAGACAGTGGTTGACAGTGAGAGACCTGATTACCCCGTCTACACACAGTAAATGACAGTGAGAGTCCTGATTACTGCCCACACACACACACACAGTGAATGACAATGAGAGTCATAATTATCCCGCCCCCATATAGTGATTGACAGTGAGAGTCCTGATTACTCAGCCTACACACAGTAATTGAAAGTGAGAGTCCTGATTACCCCACCCCCACACAGTGATTGACAGTGAGAGTCCTGATTACCCCACCCACACACAGTGATTGACAGTGAGAGTCCTGATTACTCTGCCCACACACATTGATTGACAGTGAGAGTCCTGATTACCCCACCCACACACAGTGATTGACAGTGAGAGACCTGATTACCCTGCCCCCACACACAGTGATTGACAGTGAGAGTCCTGATTACTCCGCCCACACACAGTGATTGACAGTGAGTCCTGATTACTCTGCCCACACACAGTGATTGACAGTGAGAGTCCTGATTACTCCGCCCACACACAGTGATTGACAGTGAGAGGCCTGATTACCCCACCCACAAACAGTGATTGACAGTGAGAGTCCTGATTACCCCGTCTACACATAGTGATTGACAGTGAGAGTCCTGATAATCCCACCCACACACAGTGATTAACAGTGAGAGTACTGATTACCCTGCCCACACACAGTGATTGACAATGAAAGTCCTGATTACTCTGCCCACACACAGTGATTGACAATGAAAGTCCTGACTACTCCACCCACACACAGTGATTGACAGTGAGAAGCCTGATTTCCCCACCCACAAACAGTGATTGACAGTGAGAGTCTTGATTACCCCTTCTACACATAGTGATTGACAGTGAGAGTCCTGATTACTCTGCCCACACACAGTGATTGACAGTGAGAGTCCTGATTACTCTGCCCACACACAGTGATTGACAGTGAGAGTCCGGATGACACCCGTTGTGTGTTTCTTGTCTCTACTAGTACTGTCTCCATTTTCAGAACATTTTGACCACTAGTTGGCGCTGTTGCATAGTTTCCAGTTTGTGTGAAAACAACTCTTAAAAAAATGACTAAAATCTTTACCTTTTTCACAGAGAGTTGAATTCCCCTGTTGCATGTGGTGCCTATCAACATAAGTCTCTTGGAAATAATTGCCAGGATCTTCCTATTTTTCCGTACACTTTGACGCCGTTTTCTACTAACCAACTTTACTATTGTAACCGTAATATTTAGTGTTCATCGACATAAAATAAAGAAATTTGGAGAATGGCATTTCAGTCCTTCTGGGTACAAAGGGGTTAATCTGGTCGCTTTGTATCTAAGTAACCAATACAATGGAAAGGTTGAAGTTTGTCTTGTCTCCGGGGAACTTTTATTGTTTAATACACAGGAAGTTATTGATCCCTGCGTCTACAATTACAGCTGCCACCCCGGAGAATGTGACTTGTGTAATGAGGCGTGAATGTATATATTATTTATTATGGCGGAAGGTATATCAGAGCGGAGATTTTCAAGCCTTCCAATAAACAGAGATTATTTCTATTTTATTACTCCTGTCACGGTCATTCTGCTTCTAAATCCAAGGCGGAGGAAATATTATAATCTATGGTTCATTCAACAAAATTGCAATTCTCACACTGACCACTAGAGCGCAGTAGGCTGACACATCCTGTTTCATGAACTGGCTTTCCTGCTTTGCTGTATAGACTAGGACAGTGAAGCAGAGTCATCTCGGGATCATGCTGTCACTCTAGAACCTTCTGGGCGAAGCTACGAGAAATTTTTCATAATTTTTTGCCAGAATCTCCTTAAAAAGCGGAAGAGCATGCAAAAACTAAAGCATACGTTACCTGCTTTGGCTCTTAAATCCATTGTCATGGCACCCCTCTAACTGGAAGAGTGAGTGGTGACACCCATAGTAGTGAATTTGGACTTTCAGTGGCCTCAAAAGGGTCCAGTGATATCATTTTCTGGTTTTGCAGCAGTGCTGTCTGGTGAGTGGTGGAAAAGGCGGAGCCAGATGAAAGGGAGGGATCATGCTCTGATGATGGAATACCTATAGTGTTCCACCATGGCTGGTTCTTCTGATGTTCCTCACTCAGTATTTTTGTAACATCCCTTATAGTCATAGTTTATTACTGCTTTAAAACCCCCAAATTTAAGGTAAATAGGGGTACCCATTGGATGTTCGGTGACCCGACATGACCTTAAATCTGTATTCAATCTCATCTCAGATTTAGCAGTCGATAAAACTTGGAATCATGGGGTCCAAATTCTGCTACTGATTACAGTTGTCATGGTGCCCCCCATAGTGGTTTGGATTGGGTACAGACATAACAGGTTGGGCCCAATGACCTGGATTCCACTGCCATCACGTATGTGGGAATCATGTCCTACAGCAAAACTCACTTTTCCCATGGATTTATTAGTTGTACTGTTCATTGTCACGGGGACACATTATTTACAGTGGATATGGATATGATCAAAAGGTTCCGGCTATAATATAAGTGGCGGTTCCCATCATGGACCCTACAGGACTAATGACTGATGGACGGGGGCAGTAATAAAGTCTGACAGAGGGACGTGCCACATAACTATAGCATTGTACTAAACGGGATAATGATGTCCTCTTCTGTTCACATGCAGAACCTTCCTATGGGATTTCCTCTAAGAAGTCACACAGTTGTTCCAAAACTTCATTAAACACAAGGGAAAATTCCCCAGCATTCACCGGCAAGAGCACAAAAAATACTACACATACTACATAACCAAAACCATGCACATACCAGCTTTACATATATCACTATATACAGGAGATCCCCAGGTTATACCGGCTGTACATATATCATTATATACAGGAGATCCCCAGGTTATACCAGCTGGTATCATCTATATATTATACAGAGAGGACCCCCAGATTATACCGGCATGTACATATATCATTAGACTACAGGACGATGCCCCAGGTTAACCGGCTGGACGTATATCATTATATACAGGAGATCCCCAGGTTATACCTCTGTAGATATATCATATATACAGGAGATCCCATGTATACCAGTGTACATATATCATTATATACAGGAGATCCCAGGTTATACCGGCTGTAACTATCTTAAAGATGACCCCAGGTTTATACCAGCTTAACATTATCATTATATACAGGAGATCCCCAGGTTTATACCGGAGCCTGTAACATATATGAATTATATAAAGGAGATCCCCAGGTTATACACAGCTACATATATCATTATATACAGGAGATCCCCAGGTTATACCGCTGTCATATATCATTATATACAGGAGATCCCCAGGTGTATACGGCTGTACATAACATTATATACAGAGATCCCCAGGTGTATACACGGCTATACATAGATCATTAATACAGGAGATACCCAGGTTATACCGGCTGTAACAATATTTTATACAGGAGATCCCAGGTTATACGGCCTGTACATATATCATTATATACAGGAGATACCCAGGTTATACACGGCTGACATATATCATTATATACAGAGATTACCAGGTATTACGTGCACATATATCATTTATATACAGGAGATCCCCAGGTGTATATTACCGGACTGGTCACAGTATATCATTATGATACAGGGATCCCAGGTTTATACCAGCTGTACATTATATCATTATATACAGGAGATCCCCAGGTTATACCGAGCTGTAAATATATCATTATATACAGGAGATCCCCAGGTATACACGGCTGGTACATATTCATATATAAAGTGAGGATCCCCAGAGTTGTTAACATTGAAATCAGTATAGGAAAACAGTATATATTATATACAGGAGATCCAGGTTATACCGCGTGTACATATATCATTATATACAGGAGATCCCAGGTTATACGGCCTGTAATATATCATTATATACAGGAGATCCCCAGGTATATACAGCTGTACATACCATTAATACATGGAGATCCCCGGTAGTTAACCGCTGTACAGTATCATATATACAGGATAGATCCCCGGTATACCGGCTTGCAAGCAATACATTGATTAAAAGTGGATCCCCACAGGTATATACCAGCTTATCATAATCATATATACAGGAGATCCCCAGGTTATAAGCCGCGTACATATATCATTATATACAGAAGAGATCCCAGGTTATATACCGGCTGTACATATATCATATATACAGGAATCCCCAGGGGCGATACTAGCTGTACATATATCATTATAACAGAGATCACCAGTATAGACAACGACTACATATATCACTATATACAGGAGATCCCCGGTTAGTATACGGCTTGACATAAATATATCTTACAGGAGATCCCCAGGTGATACCGGCCTGTAACATTATACTTATATACAGGAGATCCCAGGTATATACCGGGGACATGTACATATATCACTTATTATACAGGAGATCCCTCGAGGTATACCGGCTGTACATATATCATTATAACAGGAGATCCCCAGGTTTATACCAGCTGTACTATATCATTATATACAGGAGATCCAGGTTATATCCGGCTGTACATTATATCATTATATACAGGAGATCCCCAGGTTATACCAGCTGTAATATCATCATTTATATCAGGAATACCAGGTTATACAGCTCTGTACATATATCATTATATACAGGAGATCCCCATGTTATACCGCTGTTACATAATCCTTATATACAGGAGATCCCCAGGTGTTCACTGTTCATACATATCATTAGATACGAGGAGATCTCAAGGATATAGGGCTGAATTATAATTATGTACAGGGGATGGGGATCCCAGGTCATAAACTACAGGACAATCTGTAACGTAGATCATTAATATAAGGAGATCCCCGGTCATACAGGCAGATGTACATATCATATATACAGGAGAGAATCCCAGGTGAAGTAGACCGCTGTACAGTATATCATCTTATATACAGGAGCTCCCGAGGTTATACCGGCGTGGTAAGGATATGCTTATATACAGGCGATCACCAGCAGGCATTATACCAGCTGTAAATATATATTATCTACGGAGATTAGCCCAGGTAGTATGTATACCGGCACTGTAGCAATAGACATTATATACATGGAGATCCCCAGGTTATTACCGGGCGCAAAGTGTACATAGATAAAGTATACAACGGGAGATCCCAAGATATACAGCTGTACATATATCATTATAAAAACAGGAGGACCCCCAGGCGGTTATCCAGTCTGTAAACATAACGTAGAGATTATAAAGGAGATCCCGGTTTTCTCCATCTGTACATATATCAGTATCTACAGGAGATCCCAGTGTCCTAGTACCAGATGTACATTATAATTATATACAGGGATCCCCAGGTTTCTATACAGGCCTCCTGGAGGGCTAGGGTACATATGATCATGCAATTATAAGGAGATCCCAAGGTTTACCGGCTGTACAATATCATTATATAAGGAGATCCCCAGTTATACGGATTAATATAGCATTATAGACAGGAGATCCCAGGTTATACCAGCTGTACATTATCATATATAAAGGAGACACAGGTTGAACCAGCGTACATATATCAGTTATACATGAGATCCCCAGGTGTTACCCAGCTGTACATATATACATCTATAGTACAGGGAGTTACCAAGTATACCGGTGTACATATGTCATTATATACAGGAGATCCCAGGTGGTATACCGGCTGACAAATATCTCAATTATAGTGACTAGACGGAGTCGAGATCGCCCAGAGTTAGTACCGGAAATGGACATATATCATGTATCAGGAGATCCCAGGTAATAGATATACCAGCTGTAACAGATAGAAGTCATATATAACAGGGCAGATCCCAGGTACTGATGAGATACGGCTGTACATATATAGTTATAGATAAGGAAGATACCACGAGAGTCTAGTACCAGCCTGGTACATATATCATTTTTTATAGCAGGAGATCCCCAGGTTAGCATATCCAGCTGTAACATATATATTAGATACAGGAGACCCCAGGTTTTGAGCGACGCTGTACCTATATAGGCCGTATAAACAGGAGATCCCCCAGGGGGTGATGCTATTATAAAAAGGTTCGGCAGGTGTACATATATCATTTACAAGGAGATCCCAGGTTATAACGGCTGTACATATATAGTTATAGGTACAGGAAATAAGAACGTGAACACAGGTCTACTAGTTATACCAGCTGTACATATATCATTTAATATTAAAGGCAGAACCCAGGTGGGTCGTATAAGGCTGTACAGATATCGATTATATACATGGAGATCACCGGGCGATATAACCAGCTAAAAGGTTATATCAATTAAGACAGAGATCCCCAGGTTTGTACTTCTAAGTATGGACAACAGTGCATCCGGCACAGGCGGACAATAATAACTATATACAGGAGATCACTCAGGGTTTTGATACGGTTACCTATATCATTATATACAGTGCGAGATCACCAGGTATAGGCTGCCCGTTGTACATATATCATTATAACAGGAGATACCCAAGGTCTGATACGCGTGGCCGGTGTACAATATCATCTATACAGGAGATCCCAGGTGCTATACAAGCTGTACATACAGCATGATATACAGGAGTCTCAGGTACGCACGCTAGTATCCCGGACAGAATCGGTACCATAATCATTATATACGGAGATCCCCAGGTGGTATACCAGCTGTAATATATCATATATAAGGAGCAAGGATCCCCAGTTATACCAGGGCATACAAGCAGACGAAATATTCTGGATTATACTAAACGGGGAAATCCCAAAGTATTATAACGCCTGTACAGCTATATCGTATATAAAGCTGATCCCAGTGTTATAAGCGGCTTACCACGCTATCTTTATATATCAGGAGACCCCAGGTGTATACGGCTAGTGTACATAAGCCATATTATATACGGGAGATCTCCCAGGTTATCCAGCCTGCACAATACATTTTATATAAAAGGAGGATACCCAGGTTATACCAGCGGTAAAACATATCATTAATATACAGGAGTCCCCAGGATATATGTACCGGCCTTGTACATAATATCTATATACAGGAGACCCAGGTTAATACCGGCTGTAATATATGATAGAATGCAGGAGATACCCAGGTACCGTTCTTTTATACCGGCTGGTACATAATCATTATATACAGAGAGACGCCCCATGGTATATATAGGGGTAATATATATCATTAATACGGAATAGATCTCCAGGTCAGGGATACCAGCTGCAGCATTAATATCTATTATATAAGGAGATTCCAGGGTTTCGATACCGGTGTACGGACGTAATACTATATAGGGAGATCACCAGGGATATACCGGTCCCTGTACATATATCCATTAAATACGAGAACCCCAGGTATACGGCTGTACATGTATATCACTGATTTTACAGGAGATCCCGGTTATACCAGATGCAAACTTATCATTATATACAAGAGATCCCAGGTTGTATACAGGATTGAAATATTATATTATAACACGGAGATCCCCAGGGGTGATACCCGCTGACAAGAATCATGATGATAAGGAGATCCCCGGTCTTATCGGCAGTACACAATCATATATACATGAGATCCCAGGTAAGGATCTACCGTACATGTGAAGTATTATCACTTATACAGGAGATCCCCGGCTAATATACCGGCTTTGCTGTAAATATCATTATATACAGGAGATACAGGTTTTATCGAAGGGAAGTCGACACCACTATAGCCCCTGGTGACGCAGCGCCCGCACACACATGGAGCGGATCTCATTTGTTGCGCGTATCAAGTCTACGCTTGGTCGCCGCCTTAGGATCCAGGGTCGCACGAGGCGACAGTTGTACATATTATTATTACAGGAGTCCCAGGTTATTACCAGCTGTACATAATCATGATATACAGGAGATCCAGGTTATACGGCGCGACCATATATACTTATATACAGGGGATGATTACAGGTTTTCTAACTAGCTGTACATCGAGATAGTTATGTATACATGAGATCACCCCAGGTACCAAGTTATCCGATTAGTACATAGATCAGTATATAACAGGAGATACCCAGGTCTGAACCGGCTGGTTAAAACATATATCATTAGAGATATACAGGACGATCCCAGGTTATACCGGTCATGTAATATATGCATTATATAAAGGGAGATCCCAAGGTATTATAATAGTGTAAATATCATTACATAAATGTAGATCCAAAAGTATTACCGCATTGTACATATATCATATATAAGGAGATCCACAGGTTGTTACGGATGTACATAGATCATATATAACTAGGAGATACCCCAGGTATACGGCTGTACATATATCATTATGTACAGGAGATTCCCAGGTTTTAAACACAGCTACATATACATATATACACAGGCGATCCAGGTTATACCAGCTGTACATATAAATTAGACAGGAGATCCCAGGTTTTTTATACATCTGTAATATATTCATTAGATAAGAGATCACTCAGGTATACCAGCTGGTACAGATATCATTAATAACAGGAGATCTCCAGGTATACGGATGTTACATAGATCAATTCACAGCGGAGACCCAGGTTTATACCAGCTGTACATATATCATTATATACAGGAGATCCCCAGGTTATACCGGCTGTACATATATCATTATATACAGGAGATCCCCAGGTTATACCGGCTGTACATATATCATTATATACAGGAGATCCCCAGGTTATACCAGCTGTACATATATCATTATATACAGGAGATCCCCAGGTTATACCAGCTGTATATATATATCATTATATACAGGAGATCCCCAGGTTTTTCCAGCTGTACATATATAGTTATATACAGGAGATCCCCAGGTTATACCAGCTGTACATATATAGCTATATACAGGAGATTCCCCCTCCCGTGAGGTGATGGGGTGGAGCCTGTGGTGGTAACAGCCATATACAAGGATCAGACGGAGGCAATATTGTGCAAATTAACGCACGGTTCTTTATTGAATAACAGGTAGCAGGCAACGGCCTAAACGGTCAAACATCGCATTTGGATTCTGGTACTGGAGTGGTCATGGAGAGTGGTCAGCAGGATAAAGCACCAGTCTGGTAGTAGATGCTGGGATAATGGAGATGGAGCTGTGTCCAAGCTGTGGAAGCTGCAGCTCTGGATTAGAGTCTCCTGACTCAGTTCCTGGCATTGGTATCTGTGACAGCAGTGAAGGTGCACTGTGCACTGTCCCTCTCTTCACTCTGACAGCAGGTCTGACTCTCTGCTGTGTGGAAAGACCATGTGCTCCCCTGTACAGGGGTTTTATACTCCCCCTGGTCAGGTGGTAGCACCTCTCCAATCACGCTCCAGTTTGCAATACAGCTAACTGATTGGATAACATCTTAACACCCATTTAACTATTGCCTTTCCAGGCAGAGGCTACAGCTGCTATTACATAATCTCCCAGTGCTAGAAACTTCATAGAGGGTTCATGACTCCCTCGGACAGCTCCTAACCTGGAGAGGGCGCTATCCACAACTACCAGCCTGCCTATGTATTGGCAGGGGCGTTGCACATGTAGAATACATTACATTAGGTAGAGTAGAGTGTGGGTGTACAATTCAGTCTGTGAGTCATGTAATCACCAGTGAGCTCTGACCCATGATCTGGAGGTGGCTCTACCTGCTGCATTACCCTATAACATTGTCATTAGGCGCCATCTGCGCTCAGGATGTCTGCGGAGGAGCAGATGGCGTCCCCAGGGGGGGTATAACTCATCACGTTAACAAATTAGAGAAGTAAACGCTGAACCTGGCATAAGATTAGACTCTACGATCAGGAGGAACTTGTCTTTGATCTTCCTCTTGTAGATCCATCTCCTCAGCTGCTTTGGAGGACAGGTGATGATGTCTGCCATGGCTCGTCATCCTGACACCAGCCGCCTGAAATTAAGAAATGTTTTTCTTTCCTACTTACAGAGAAGCCATTTTTAGATGCCCTCAAAATCTGGAGATGACTATACATAGAACTTGACTAATGTATGGTCTTATGTCATGCTCCTCTACGTATTCAATAGTAGGATCCACCAAAAACTTTGGGTCTTTTCTTTAAGTCAATAGAACGTCTCACACAGATCTTATAGGCACTGACCCAAAGTTTTTGGTGGATCCTTCTACAGAATACGTAGAGGAGCATGACATGATTGGGCCGCCTGATCTCTAGAAAAATGGGTGGTTGTTCCCAGTGGAAAGTTGACCATTCACACAAGAAGGTTGACACTCTTTCTAACGACTTCCATTGCAAGCCAATTGGGCCTCACAAGACATTATTTCTTGGTCCAGTAGTAACAATGCCAAGAGGCAGCTGCAAAGCATGTCATCACTGGAATGATGGATCAAGGAGTCTGATGGACACGTCCGAAGGCTGCATAGAGAACGTCTGGTGGATGTATGGAGAAGACTTATCAGAATGCATTACAATGGAGGACGGTGGTGTCATGGGCTGGGTATACAATTTCCAGGATGGGTTGGGATAGCCATTAGGAGAGGTGAAGGTTGAAAATTTTTGGAGTTGTGAAGTGAGAGTCAAAAAGAAACTGATCTTTCTGAAAAGGGAGGTCTTCATGAAGAACTGAGAGATATCTGCTGTTGGTTAATTAAGAGATTTGATTTGGTGTCTAAATGCCCCCACGGCAGTCATCGTATAGCTCCTATTAGGGACTGGATTTTGGTGCAGGTCCAGGATGATAATTCTTGACCAATGAAACGTTGACATACGACACCAGAGGATTAGGTAGAGATGTTGCAAAGACAATACTAAGGTCAAGGATGGTCAAGCCAAGGTCAAAACAAAGGAAACCTTGACTGTAACCCACCTTTACAGAACTATGAAGCTAGAGAACTTTTGAGCAAGTGTTCTGGAAAGGAAGGTCTTCATGAAGAACTGAGACATATCTGCTTTAGGTCAATTAAGAGATTTGATTTGGGGTCACTCCGATGACGGCTGTCTAAATGCCCCCCTGGCAGTCACCTTGTAGCTCCTATTGGGGACTGGATTTTGGTGCAGGTCCTGGATGATAATTCTAGACCAATGAAACGTTGACATACGACACCAGAAGATTAGGCAAAGACGTTGCAAAGACAAGGATGGTCAAGCCAAGGTCAAAACAAAGGAAACCTTGACTGTAGCCGACCTTTACACAACTTTGAAGCTAGAGAACTTTTGAGCTAGTGTTCTGGAAAGGGGGGTCTTCATGAAGAACTGAGAGATATCTGATGTAGGTTAATTAAGAGATTTGATTTGGGGTCACTCCGATGACGGCTGTCTAAATGCCCCCCCGGCAGTGACCTTGTAGCTCCTGGACTGGATTTTGGTGCAGGTCCAGGATCATAATTCTTGACCAATGTAAACGTAGACATACGACACCAGAAGATTAGGCAGAGATGTTGCAAAGACAATGCTAAGGTCAAGGATGGTCAAGCCAAGGTCAAAACAAAGGAAACCATGACAGTAACCTAGATTTACAGAACTATGAAGCTAGAGAACTTTTGAGCTAGTGTTGGAATTTGGCTCGGAACAGACTGTAAAGTTATAGCTTCTTAAAGTCCCACCAACCCTAAAGGCAAGGACTTACGGCAGCTACCTGAGATGTCATAGGCGCCATATCTGCATCGAGACCCGAGCTTCCAAAGCTTCTGATGTAGCGAGGTACATTGAGAAATGAGGCTTATGGTGAATTTAATTGGCTAATTACATCCTAATTAAGGGAAGTCACAAGCTGACGAGTCAATGGTCCCCGAGGGCTGACACTGACAACCTTTAATTAAGTCATTTTGGCAGGTAAGGAACCGTAGAGTTATTGGAAGCTTCTAGATAATTTCATGTAATTTCCACGTTCCAGCCCATGACCTGCAGTTAGCTCTCAGGTAGGTTCTTCTCTCTGCGCTGAATATTACAGAACATTGAGGTCACGTATTAGGCAGACAATAGCAGAGACATCACTAAATTATAGCTTCAGGTAAATGCTGAGCGCATCAGGAAGAATCGGAGACAATGAATATTGTGAACACAATGTTCTTAAGTCCTCAAGTGCCTTAAAAATTGCAAACCCTCCTCTACCGCTCACAGTCAAAACTGAAAAATATTTCAATAACTCCATGCGAGTCTTCCCACGTCTTTGCAGAGTTCTTGGGTCAGATCTGCCTTGCTGTTAGGCAACTGGCTGCAGCAGGTAAGTTATTCTCTGAAGGAGAGGATGATGTAATCACTTTTATCCCTGCCAGACAGAATAATCAATTGCTGCACCATCCCCCAGCTGCTGTGTATGAGTGATCCAGCTCAGGTTTTGACTTACCTCCATTTGTAATTACAAGCTCCCGTGTGTAATGTGTTTATGTCAGCCAGTCTGACCCAGCTTTCCCAAGGTCCTGAAGGTTATAATTGTTTTTTCAGCAAAACCACTCAGCTCAGGGATATGATCCTGCATCAGTGCAGCTGCAGCATTATCAAGGTATGTTTGCTTCATAATGTATCAAATTAAATGGTAATTTTTCTTTAAAGATAAATGAATAGAAGCACATATACATACACATATGCAATTTAAAACTATCATATAAAAATGGATCAATCTACACATAAACAACTACATTCACCGATTTATGGAAGACTTTCTACACCCACTGAAGAAGAGGTGGCACAACCTAGGCAGGAAGCACAGACAGTTTCTGCATCCTGTGCTGTGATCCTGGAAGAGTGAACTGTGTGCCCCTCCCCTTCATCACTGACGCGACTACTGCAGCTCTAGAAGTGTTAGTGTGTCTCTCTTCTCGCTGTGCCCCCTAGTTGGTTGATAGTATAAACTACCATGCTTATATCAGACCAAGAAGGAGTCGCACAGGGTTTGGGTGTCAACTTTGCAGTGGGAAGGGCAGACCTGGAAGAGTAACGGACTTGTTCCAAAATTACACCGAATCTGGAACTATGACTATCTGGAACCGGGCACCAGGGACCTTATTTTCACTAGAGCTGCATTGCACATCTGTCTTGCTGCTTTCTGTATGCATTTGTATTACTAATACAATTGTGTGTTATAACTTACCTTGCACCATGACAGAATCCTCTGTGTAGTCCCAGGTGTTCGGCTGTGGTTTGGCTGCATTTCAAAAAACAACATGTGACTTGTCTGTGCCCCAGACTTCTCAGCTCTAAGATCCCACCTTTGTGCTCCTGTGCAGCTCCTCCCTCCCCACTGAAGTTATCTCACCAGGCTGTGACAGTGAAGAGACAGGAGGGAGGAGCTGTGCAGGAGCACAAAAGTTGGGGGCTGAGAACTGCGGAGTCTGCAGCACAGACAAGTCCCATGTGGTTTTTTGAAATGCAACCCCTGGGACTACACAGAGGATTCTGTCAGGGTGTTATATCAAACAATTATATTGTAATGCAGATGCTTAGAGAAGTCAGAAAGATAATGGGGCAGATTTACTTACCCGGTCCATTCGCGATCCAGCGGCGCGTTCTCTGCGGTGGATTCGGGTCCGGCCGGGATTCACTAAGGTAGTTCCTCTGACGTCCACCAGATGGCGCTGCTGCGCTGAAGTCCGCTGAAATGCACTCAAGTTCACCGGCCTATTCCTAGTGAAGGTAAGTGCAAGCTCCGCGACACTTTTTGTTTTTTAAATGCGGCGGTTTTCGTTCGGCCACGCCCCCCGATTTCAGTCACGTGTATGCCAGCGCCGATGCACCAAAATTCGATCGCGTGCACCAAAATCCCGGGGCAATACATGGAAAATCGGCGCAAATCGGAAATATTTGGGTAACACGTCGGGAAAATGCGAATCGGGCCCTTAGTAAATGACCCCCAATGTGTAATGCAGCTGTAATGGCCTTTTTAGTGAAAATGAGGTCCCTGGTGACAGGTTCCCTTTAAAATGTCCTAGGACTGCTCTTCCTGTGTTCATTGCCTCCTTTCTGATCCTTCGCATATTTTTATATGGTCATTGACAAAATAGGGACTATTGGCCCAATCCATGTTAGTAATTTTGGGACGTGGGGGGGTCTACAGATGGGGGTTTTAATGGACTGCTCTGTAATGTGGAAGAGGAATTGATCTGGCCTCAAGCCGCCCCTTCTCTCCTCGGTCTCCATGGCTGCCATGGCGTCTCCTTATTAAGCTCCTCATATCTGTGAGATGCCTTCACGTTTTGTCATCTCCTTCAGTTTTACAATGAGTCTTGATTATAATTAGGCAGAACTCTCTCCGGCGTCGAGCTTTCTTCTCGGTCTCCGATCTCCCGCAGATTGTTGTCTCTCTAAATAGATTTCACCGCAGGAGATAAATGATACATCGGAGGCTTCTACACAATCCCCATTAGAGGAAGTCGCATCTTTACGGCTCATGTGTTCATCACTGGTAACCGATGTCATCTCATGTGCGCCTCACAGTTATTAAAAGGGTTAACCGGATCCCTCCCGTAGTCAGCGACTAATATGGGAACTGTAGGCGGAACGTCGTAATAAGGGGGAACACAAATGTGTCAAAAACACCTGCGATCAGTAGTGACATGAGCCAGATTGACCGGAGAGACAAAATAAGAAAAGGAGACCCGTCAGCAGCAGCGGCAGCTGATATCCGTAGCGGATATCCATGACCGGCCACACACAGAGAGACATAATAAGAAAAGGAGACCCGTCAGCAGCAGCTTATCCAGGATTACCATAGCGGGATATCCATGAACCGGCCAACACAGAGAGCATAATAAAAAAGGAGACCCGTCAGCAGCAGCTTATCCATGGCTTCCATAGCGGATATCCATGACCGGCCACACACAGAGAGACATAATAAGAAAAGGAGACCCGTCAGCAGCAGCTTATCCATGGCTTCCATAGCGGATATCCATGACCGGCCACACACAGACATAATAAAAAGGAGACCGTCAGCAGCAGCTTATCCATGGCTTCCATAGCGGATATCCATGACCGGCCACACACAGAGAGACATAATAAGAAAAGGAGACCCGTCAGCAGCAGCTTATCCTTGGCTTCCGTAGCGGATATCCATGACCGGCCACACACAGAGAGACATAATAGAAAGGAGACCCTCAGCAGCAGCTTATCCTGGCTTCCATAGCGGATATCCATGACCGCACACACAGAGAGCATAATAAAAAGGAGACCGTCTCAGCAGCTTACCTTGGCTTCCTAGCGGTATCCATGACCGGCCACACCGAGAAGACATAATAAGAAAGGAGACCGCTAGCAGCAGCTTATCCTTGCTTCCATAGCGGATTCCATGACCGCCAACCAGAGGACCATAATAAGAAAAGGAGACCCGTCAGCAGACAGCTTATCCAGTGCTTCCATAGCGGATACCATGACCGGCCACACCAGAGAGACATAATAAGAAAGAGACCCGTCAGCAGCAGCTTATCCATGGCTTCCATAGCGGATATCGATGTTGTTTAAGCTGATTATTAGTCCATCAGATTCCAATGGTTGCAGTTAAAGTGTACCTATACAGGAAGCGTAAATATACATAAACATAATAAAATCCACCAACACAGCTTATTGATGGTTTCCAAGTGTGATGGAGGGTTTATTAAAGGGAACCTGTCACCACATTTTCACATATACAGCCACTGACAGGTTCCTATGGAGCCCTACCTTCTTTAAACCAAAAAATCGTTTCTCTACATCCACATAAATCAACTTTATTATATTGTCCTGCAACCACCATCCTCCTATCTACTTCCTCCCCATGTCCCATGCCTCTGCTCAGCGTGTCATGTGACCAGGGTGACATCATCACAGGTCCTTTATCCCCTAACATAGCAACTGTACCCCGTGCATACATCTGATCACAATGAAATCACAGCAGCCTCCATGGACTTCTACTTCTCCCAATCCTCCATGGAGGCTGCTGTGGTTTCATGTGATCCAATGCATACATGGGTTACAGAGCTTTCCAACAACATAACCTGTGAAACAAGACAGCGAGCCAGGCAACTCATTTAAGGTGAATGCCTCACCTCATACTTAGTTGTTTATACATTTACAAACTGATTTTTGAAAACCGCAGCCGTGGAAAGGAACTATTAAGGGATGCTGAGCCCTTTATTTTGGGTGGGTTAATTTGCATGACATGTTTCTGTTTAAAGGGTTTATAAGTCATCCAGACGCACTGATCTTACACTTACACTTCTTTACTACTTAAAGGAAATCTACCACAGGATGAAGGATTGTAAACTAAGCAACACTGGCATACTGTTGAGTGCCCCTCTTGACAGTTCTGCTCTTCTTTTAGCTTGTTAGGACCTTGTTTTTACAATAAAAAGGTTTCACAAATTATGCAAATGAGCCTCAGGGCTCCATGCTCTTTAGATGTCATGGAGCTTGGAGCCCCAAAGGCTCATGTTTATAATTTTTAAAACCTCTTTTTCTTAAAACAAAGGCATACAAAGTTACAAGAAGTCCAACTTCTGCCAGAGGGGGCACACACCAGTTGTCAGTGCGCTTGGTTTACAATCCTTCTTCCTGATGGTAAATGTCCTTTAATACAATTCACACTACTACACTTCAAACTACTACAGATAATGTAATCCGAAGAATAGATCCATCAACAGCAGTTTGTGTATAGTTCCATGTCACTATGGGCTACAGAGAATATGACATTGATTATGAGTCATTCTATGGACTTTCTATTTACTATATTGTGCCCTGGAGCAGTGTAAGCAATAAAGATACTTAATGTGAATACCAATCCATCAACAGCAGCTCCCTGGTGGTTTCCAAATGAATGGCAGGGGTGAATTTTAGTGTTTAGGAGCCAACACTATTTAATATAGCATTGCCCAGAGAGCTTCAACTAGAGATACTAATGCAAGTAACAGATCCATCAATAGCAGCTTGCTGGTGGTTTTTGTTTTTTTTTAATGCTAAAAACATAAAATACAATACGCCCTATAGCAATAAGTGTTCTAGAAAAGCTCAATGTATTAGAGATCATTATAAGTATTATAGCACCAGCATCAGCAGCTTGCTGATGGTTTCCAGGACAAACACGGGATTATAAAAGGTGTTTAATTATTCAATTAATTAGAGAGCCATCATCTATATAATATAATACAACATACAAGTATATAGAGACTCAATGTAGTCGAATACAACAAAATAATATTATATCCATTAGCACAGCTTGCTGATGGTTTCCACGTCATAAATGCATGTTGCATGGGGTGTTTAATGTGTTTATGCGCCCATCAGAGTCCCCATCTATATACAGGCGGTCCCCTACTTAAGAACCCCGACTTACAAACAACCCCTAGTTACAAACGGACCTCTGGATGTTGGTAATTTACTGTACTTTAGCCTTTTACTACAATAAAGACGCAATAATAGTTATTAAGGTGTCTGCAATTACGATTATTGTTAATCTTAGTTCTTATGACAATCCAAATTTTTGAATCCAATTGTCACAAAGAACAAAAAAAAAATTTTGGCTGGAGTTACAATTATAAAATATACAGTTCCGACTTACTATACAAATTCAACTTAGGACAAACCTACAGAACTTTTCTTGTACGTAACCCGGGGACTGCCTGTACTATAACCAATGCTAGAGCTCTCAAGGTACTAGAGATACATGATTAGAATTATAGATCCATCGGCTTGCTGATGGTTTCCAGGACACAAGTTTGTTACACAGTACTATGGTGCTTATGATTCCATCAACTTAACATGTTTTAATAGAATACATCCCACACACTAAATGTACTAAAAAATACATAATAAGAATAATAGATCCGTCAACAGCAACTTAATGATGTTTCCAGGACACAACTGCGATACAGGAGGTATACTGAAAAAATATTAACCAAAATGTAAGTGTCTGTGCCCATTCGCAGGCAGGTGTAGTGGACTGATGTGGGGCATTTGTGCCGGTTTATATGCTCCCCGTCTACCTCGCTGTAACCCTTTCTTTATAAATATGGAACGTTCCAGAAAGTGTCCATTAATCGTAACATTACTGAGGCAAGCTATAATCATTTACGACCTCTGAGCTCATTATACATTTCCGCCTCATTACCCGTGTTATGTCTCATTTGGCCGTACACCACAGCGCAGCCTAATACATGATACTAGTACTCCCATAGGGGGCGCTGTAACGTGGGCCCATCACCATCATCACCATTGTGTGGAGAAAACCTTTAGGACCAAAGGCGAAACTTGAATGTTCTGAACTCGAATGCAAAATCTATTGTAGTATACCACTGCATGAGGCCAGTAGTAACATATCTCCCAACTTCCAGATCTACGGACAGTCCTGAGCTCAGCAGAAGGTCCTGGACTCAGTGAGCCAGTCCTGAGCTCAGCAGGAGGGTCCTGGAACTCAGTGGGTCAGTCCTGAGCGCAGCTGGAGGGTCCCTGGACCCAGTTGGGGTAGTGCTGACTCTGCAGGAGGGTCCAGTTGGTCAGTCCTGAGCTCAGCAGGAGGATCCTGGACTCAGTGGGTTCCGTCTGAGCTCACGGAGGGTCTCAGTGGGTCAGTCCTCAGCTCAGCAGGAGGGTCCTGAACTCAGTGGGACGTCCTCAGCTCAGCAGGAGGGTCCTGGACTCAGTGGGACCTGTCCTGAATCTCGCAGAGGGTCCTGACTCAGTGGGACAATCCTGAGCTCAGCTGGAGGGCCTTGGACTCAGTGGGACAGTCTGAGCTCAGCAGGAGGTCCTGGAATCAGTGGGGTCATCCTGAGCTCAGCAGGAGGGTCCTGTGACCCATTAGGTGGGATAGTGCTGAGCTCTGCAGAGGGTCCTGGACTCAATGGGATGTCCTCCGCTCAGCAGGAGGGTCCTGGACCCAGTGGGATAGTGCTGAGCTCTGCAGAGGGTCCTGACTCAATGGATAGTCCTCGCTCAGCAGGGAGGTCCTGGACTCATGGGTCAGTCCTGAGCTCAGTAGGTGAGGAATTATAACGAGGGGGTGCACTAAGGGGAATTATACTGATGGGGTGCACTAGGTATTATACTGATGGGGGCACTAAGGGGAATTATACTCATGGGGGGCACTAGGGGAATTATACTCATGGGGGCAACTAAGGGGAATTATACTGAGGGGGTGCACCTAAGAATATATTGATGGGGTGCACTAAGGGGAATTATACTGATGGGGGCACTAAGGGGAATTATACTCATGGGGGCACTAAGGGGAATTATACTGAGGGGATGCACTAAGGGGAATTATACTCATGGGGGCACTAAGGGGAATTATCTCTGGGGGCACTAATGGGTATTTACATATTGGGGCACTAAGGGGACATTATACTGAGCAGGCATTGAGAGGGTTACTAGAGGAACTAGAGGCTTAGAGTGAGGGCACTAAGGGGCATTAACATTGATGGGGGAATAAAGGGGCGTTATACTGATTGGGGAAACGTAGTGGCTATCGGACTGATTGGGACATTTAGGGGGCGTTAATATTGAGTTTGGGCACTAAAGAAACTAAATTGGCATTATGTGTACTACTATTTTTGGAATGGCATGGGGACTCGTGTTGTGCTCCTGCTTACACCCGCTTAGAGCTGGCAAATATGGTAGTGGGGTCGCCCTTGAAAGCCTGTAATCTCAGAGGATCCTGTAATTAGGAGTAGGAGCAGCAGAAAGTGAAATCAGCGAGGAGACAGCGTCCGGAGGGAGATGGATCCCCGTGCTACATGGGGGACTGCAGCTCTGGGGGGAGACCCGTTGTCACATCCCCCCTGCCCATCCATCATACACTGTCCACTTTAAGCAGCTGGGCCTGGACGTCTGTAATATAGCAAGGCACATCCATCTTCTCACCCTCACCTCCCGGCCGCATGCTATAACTGCGATAAACACCACATTTCCCATGTGGCTCACACCGGAGATTTATTAAAATACTGAAATCTTCAAAAGTTTCTCTGAAGCAGAAAGTTTCTTACATCAGTGACCATACCCAGGAACCTTCATCTACCATCGAGTCTGTTATACAGAAAGACTAAGACAATAGGAGATCGCAGGCACCAATGGAGGACCATAAGGGCACAGCAATGCAGTAGGGTCCATATAGGGGATTCTGTGTCACCACATTCACTTACACAGGATTACTGCAGCAGGTTTGGCAGTCTTGGTGCCATGGCTTTGCTGTACAAGACGTGTTGCCTTCACAGATTTTGTACTCATGGCTTTGCTGTGCAGACTTGGTGCTCAATACTTGGCTTGTGCAGACTGTGCTTGCTCATTACTTGGCTGTCACTTGCTGCTCATTTACTTGGCTGTACAGACTTGGTGCTCAATACTTGCGTCAACGGTGCTAATCTGGCTGTACAGACTTGGTGCTCATTACTTGCTGTGCATACTTGGTGCTCATTACTTGGCTGTACAGACTTGGTGCTCATTCACATGGCTGTGCAGGTTGGTACCATTACTTGGCTGGTCAGACTTGGGCTCATTACTTGGCTGTACAGACTTGGTGCTCATTACTGTTGTACAGACTGGTGCTCACTTGCTGTACAGACTTGGTGCTCATTACTTGGCTGTACAGACTTTGGTCTCATACTGGCTGTACAGACTTGGTGCTCATTACTTTACTTGGCTGTGCGGCTTGGTACTCATTAGTTGCGCTATACAACTTGGTGCTCATTACAATGGCTGTGCAGGCTTGGTACTCATTAGTTGGCTATAACAGACTTGGTGCTCATTATATGGCTGTGCAGGCTTGGTACTCATTAGTTGGCTATACAGACTTGGTGCTCATTACATGGCTGTGCAGGCTCTGGTACTCATTAGTTGGCTGTACAACTTGGTGCTCATTACTTGGCTGTACATACTTGGTGTCAATACTTGGCTTACAGACTTGGTGCTCATTACTTGGCTGTGCAGCTTGGTACTACATTAGTTGGCTATACAGACTTGGTGCTCATTACTACTTGGCTGTGCAGGCTTGGTACTCATTAGTTGGCTATACAGACTGGTGGCTCATTACATGGCGTGCAGGCTTGGTACTCATTATTTGCTATACAGACTTGGTGCTCATTACCATGGCTGTGCAGGCTTGGTACTCATTAGTTGGCTGTGCAGACTTGGTGCTCATTACTTTGGCTGTACACTGGGTGCTCATACTTTGTGTACAGACTTGGTGCTCATTACTGACTTGCTGTACAGACTTGGTGCTCATTACTTGGCTGTTCAGCGCTGTGGTGCTCATTACATGGCTTGTGCGGCCTTGGTGCTCATTACATGGCTGTGCAGGCTTGGTACTCATTAGTGGCTATAACAGACTTGGTGCTCATTACTTTGCTGTACAGACTTGGTGCTCATTACTTGCTTGTACAGACTTTGGTGCTCATTACTTTACGGCTGTACAGACTTGGGTGCTCATTACTTGGCTGTACAGACTTGGTGCTATTACATGGCTGGCAGCTTGTACTCATTAGTTGGCTATACGACTTGGTGCTCATTACTTGGTTTTACAGACTGGTGCTCATGATTTGCAATATGGACCCACCATGTCCCTTTAAACCCACCAAAGTATGTTCCATTGCAACCATGTGTGGAGGACAGGACAGGGTCACTCCAGCTTTGTTACTGGCGGTGTGATCACCGGGGCGACGCACACTTGCTATTGATTCATGTGTCATACAACTCTCCACTATGTCTCAGCCCCTGCTGTGCCGCGGAGCCGCGATTACCAACCGCTGTGTGGAGATGTAAATGATCTTTTTACCATCAACAAACAAATCAATATGAAGCTTCTGTTCACAACCACGCCATCCACACAAAGACGTCCGTAGCAATGCATCATGGAACTACATATCCATCTCTACAAGCCGGGATTCCTGAGGGTTGTGGAGTGAAAATAATGCTCAGGATGTCCTTCATGGGGCACTGCATGTCCTCCATGCAGACTCCAGCCAATGTTATGTATTGTCCTAGAAAAGTCAACCTTTGGAATGATGTTAGTAGCAGCAGGACTGTGATATGGATTTATATTCCAGGATTTTGGTATGGGGGTGTGTCCTTACACAGCTGTGGCTCTGTGCAGTCATTTTAGATATTGTAGGTGGAGATATGTATATCAGACCTTTGTGTATGATGTTTGTTGTAGCAGCAGGATTGTGATATGTGGACTTATGTTCCAGTATTGCAGCTTCAGGTGGCGGGTCTCCTCACACTTCTGTGCTCTTTGTATGCAGTGCTAAGTATTGTCCCTAGACATATTGGCAGTCAGACCTTTGGGTATGTTTTTTAGTAGCAGCAGGACTGTGATATATAGATTTATATTGCCAGGATTGTAGCTTTCGGGTGTGCAATGTCCTCCCACTTCTTAACTTTTTGCATGCATGCTTAGTACTGTCCCTAGAGATATGTGCAGGTCGACCTTTGGGTATGTTTTTAGTAGCAGCAGGACTGTGATAGTCCCAGGCTGTGTTTCTCCTCACACTGCTGTGCCCATACTGTAATGGACTGTATTTGCATGTGTTCTATAAGGGTCGTTGATTGTCCTGGACTCCATGTTCCGTTTTTTTTTTTTTTTTTTGCCCTTTCTCTAATAAACGCCGATTTTAATCTGACATTTAAAGTTCACACACATTTCTTTTTATCACTTTTTAAGTTAGGATTTTTTTTTTTAATCCCTGCTAGAATCGCCTGTGACCATATTAGTTTTCTAATGACTCCATTAGTTACGTAATCTTCTTCTCTGGCGCTCATTAACGTCCGCTAAGATTCCTGGACTAATTGTGTCACGGAAGTGGAATGGGGTGGGGGGGTCCCTCATTGCCTAAAGGTTAAATATGTGAAAATCCCATTAAAAGGAGTCGTGCGAGAGGAGGTGTTAATTGGAGCGACGCGATTTGTTACGAGTTCCATGACCGGCCACACACAGAGAGACATAATAAGAAAAGGAGACCCGTCAGCAGCAGCTTATCCAGGGCTTCCATAGCGGATATCCATGACCGGCCACCACACACAAGAGAGCCATAATAGAAAAGGAGACCCGTCAGCAGCAGCTTATCCATGGCTTCCATAGCGGATATCCATGACCGGCCCACACACAGAGAGACATAATAAGAAAAGGAGACCCGTCAGCAGCAGCTTATCCATGGCTTCCATAGCGGATATCCATGACCGGCCACACACAGAGAGATAATAAGAAAAGGAGACCGTCAGCAGCAGCTTATCCATGGCTTCCTAGCGGATATCCATCGACCGCCACACACAGAGAGACTAATAAGAAAAGGAGACCGTCAGCAGCAGCTTATCCATGGCTCCATAGCGGATATCCATGACCGCCACACACAGAGAGACATAATAAGAAAAGGAGACCGCTCAGCACAGCTTATCCATGGCTTCCATAGCGGATATCCATGACCGCCACACACAGAGAGACATAATAAGAAAAGGAGACCCGTCAGCAGCAGCTTATCCATGGCTTCCATAGCGGATATCCATGACCGGCTGCCACAACTCACATGATCCATAATATAAAAGTGAGACCGTCAGCAGCAGCTTATCCATGGCTTCCATAGCGGATTCCATGACCGGCCACACACAGAGAGACTAATAAGAAAAGGATAACCCGTCAGCAGCAGCTTATCCTTGGCTTCCGTACGGATATCCATGACCGGCCACACACAGAGAGACATAATAGAAAAGGAGACCCTCAGCAGCAGCTTATCCATGGCTTCCATAGCGGATATCCATGACCGGCACACACAGAGAGCCATAATAAGAAAGGAGACCGTCACAGCAGCTTAGCCTTGGCTCCATAGCGGATATCCATGACCGGCCACACACAGAGAGACATAATAAGAAAAGGAGACCCGTCAGCAGCAGCTTATCCATGGCTTCCATAGCGGATATCCATGACCGGCCACACACAGAGAGACATAATAAGAAAAGGAGACCCGTCAGCAGCAGCTTATCCATGGCTTCCATAGCGGATATCCATGACCGGCCACACACAGAGAGACATAATAAGAAAAGGAGACCCGTCAGCAGCAGCTTATCCATGGCTTCCATAGCGGATATCGATGTTGTTAAGCTGATTATGAGTCCATCAGATTCAATGGTTGCAGTATAAAGTGTAACTATAACAGGAAGCGTAAATATAACATAAAACATAATAAATCCACCAACAGCAGCTTATTGATGGTTTCCAAGTGTGATGGAGGGGTTATTAAAGGGAACCTGTCACCACATTTTCACATATACAGCCACTGACAGGTTCCTATGGAGCCCTACCTTCTTTAAACCAAAAAATCGTTTCTCTTACATCCACATAAATCAACTTTATATTATATTGTCCTGCAACACCAGCCACTCCTATCTACTCCTCCCCATGTCCCATGCCTCTGCTCAGCGTGTCATGTGACCAGGGTGACATCATCACAGGTCCTTTAGCCTCCTAACATTAGCAAACTGTACCCCGTGCATACATCTGATCACATGAAATCACAGCAGCCTCCATGGACTTCTACTTCTCCCAATCCTCCATGGAGGCTGCTGTGGTTTCATGTGATCCAATGCATACATGGGTTACAGAGCTTTCCAAACAACATAACCTGTGAAACAAGAACAGCGAGGCCAGGCAACTCATTTAAGGTGAATGACTCACCTCATACTTAGTTGTTTATACATTTACAAACTGATTTTTGAAACACTGCAGCCGTGGAAAGGAACTATTAAGGGATGCTGAGCCTTTATTTTGGGTGGGTTAATTTGCATGACATGTTCTGTTTAAAGGGTTTATAAGTCATCCAGACGCACTGGATAACTTTACTTCTTTACCTACTTAAAGGAAATCTACCACCAGGATGAAGGATTGTAAACTAAGCACACTGGCATACTGGTGAGTGCCCCTCTGACAGGTTCTGCTCTTCTTTTAGCTTGTTAGGACCTTGTTTTTACAATAAAAAGGTTTCACAAATTATGCAAATGAGCCTCAGGGGCTCCATGCTCTTTAGATGTCAATGGAGCTTGGAGCCCCAAAGGCTCATGTTTATAATTTTTAAAACCTCTTTTTCTTAAAAACAAAGGCATACAAAGTTACAAGAAGTCCAACTTCTGCCAGAGGGGGCACACACCAGTATGTCAGTGCGCTTGGTTTACAATCCTTCTTCCTGGTGGTAGATGTCCTTTAATACAATTCACACTACTACACTTCAAACTACTAAAGATAATGTAATACGAAGAATAGATCCATCAACAGCAGTTTGTGTATAGTTTCCATGTCACTATAGGGCTACAGAGAATATGACATTGATTATGAGTCAATTCTATGGACTTTCTATTTACTATATTGTGCCCTGGAGCAGTGTAAGCAATAAAGATACTTAATGTGAATAACAGATCCATCAACAGCAGCTCCCTGGTGGCTTCCAAATGAATGACAGGGGGTATTTTAGTGTTTAGGAGCCAACACTATTTAATATAGCATTGCCCAGAGAGCTTCAACTAGAGATACTAAATGCAAGTAACAGATCCATCAATAGCAGCTTGCTGGTGGTTTTTGTTTTTTTTTAATGCTAAAAACATAAAATACAATACGCCCTATAGCAATAAGTGTTCTAGAAAAGCTCAATGTATTAGAGATACATTATAAGTATTATAGCACCAGCATCAGCAGCTTGCTGATGGTTTCCAGGACACAACGGGATTATTAAGGTGTTTATAATTAATTCTAATTAATTAGAGCCATCATCTATATAATATAATACAACATACAAGTATTAGAAGACTCAATGTAGTCGAATACAACAAAATAATATTATATCCATGTAGCACAGCTTGCTGATGGTTTCCACGTCATAAATGCATGTTGCATGGGGTTTTAATGTGTTTATGCGCCCATCAGAGCCTCCATCTATATACAGGCGGTCCCCTACTTAAGAACACCCGACTTACAAACAACCCCTAGTTACAAACGGACCTCTGGATGTTGGTAATTTACTGTACTTTAGCCTTTTACTACAATAAAGAGCAATAATAGTTATTAAAGGTGTCTGCAATTACGATTTATTGTTAATCTTAGTTCTTATGACAATCCAAAATTTTTGAAATCCAATTGTCACAAAGAACAAAAAAAAAATTTTGGCTGGAGTTACAATTATAAAATATACAGTTCCGACTTACATACAAATTCAACTTAAGGACAAACCTACAGAACTTTTCTTGTACGTAACCCGGGGACTGCCTGTACTATAACAAATGCTAGAGCTCTCAAGGTACTAGAGATACATGATTAGAATTATAGATCCATCGGCTTGCTGATGGTTTCCAGGACACAAGTTTGTTACACAGTACTATGGTGCTTATGATTCCATCAAACTTAACATGTATTTAATAGAATACATCCCACAGCACTAAATGTACTAAAAAATACATAATAAGAATAATAGATCCGTCAACAGCAACTTAATGATGGTTTCCAGGACACAACTGCGATACAGGAGGTATACTGAAAAAATATTACAAAAATGTAAGTGTCTGTGCCCATTCAGGCAGGTGAGTGGACTGATGTGGGGCATTTGTGCCGGTTTAGTGCTCCCCGTCTACCTCGCTGTAACCCTTTCTTTATAAATTATGGAACGTTCCAGAAAGTGTCCATTAATCGTAACATTACTGAGGCAAAGCTATAAATCATTTACGACCTCTGAGCTCATTATACATTTCCGCCTCAATTACCCGTGTTATGTCTCATTTGGCCGTACACCACAGCGCAGCCTAATACATGATACTAAGTACTCCACATGGGGGCGCTGTAACGTGGCGCCATCACCGATCACCAATTGTGTGGAGAAAACCTTTAGGACAAAGGCGAAACTTGAATGTTCTGAACTCGAATGCAAAATCTATTGTAAGCTATACCACTGCATGAGGCCAGTAGTAACATATCTCCCAACGTTCCAGATCTACAGGACAGTCCTGAGCTCAGCAGAAGGGTCCTGGACTCAGTGAGCCAGTCCTGAGCTCAGCAGGAGGGTCCTGGACTCAGTGGGTCAGTCCTCTGACTGTCCCTGTAGATTCTGGAACGTTGGGAGATATGTTACTACTGGCCTCATGCAGTGGTATAGCTTACAATAGATTTTGCTTCGAGTTCAGAACATTCAAGTTTCGCCTTTGTCCTAAAGGTTTTCTCCACACAATTGGTGATCGTGATGGCCCACGTTACACGCCCCCATCCCCCATGTGGAGTACTTAGTATCATGTATTAGGCTGCGCTGTGGTGTACGGCCAAATGAGACATAACACGGGTAATTGAGGCGGAAATGTATAATGAGCTCAGAGGTCGTAAATGATTTATAGCTTTGCCTCAGTAATGTTACGATTAATGGACACTTTCTGGAACGTTCCATAATTTTAAAGAAAGGTTACAGCGAGGTAGACGGGGAGCACTAAAACCGGCCAAATGCCCCACATCAGTCCACTCACCTGCCTGAATGGGCACAGACACTTACATTTTGGTAATATTTTTTCAGTATACCTCCTGTATCGCAGTTGTGTCCTGGAAACCTCATTAAGTTGCTGTTGACGGATCTATTATTCTTATTATGTATTTTTAGTACATTTAGTGCTGTGGGATGTATTCTATTAAATACATGTTAAGTTGTGATGGAATCATAAGCACCATAGTACTGTGTAACAAACTTGTGTCTGGAAACCATCAGCAAGCCGATGGATACTAATTCTAATCATGTATCTCTAGTACCTTGAGAGCTCTAGCATTTGTTATAGTACAGGCAGTCCCGGGTTACGTACAAGAAAAGTTCTGTAGGTTTTCCTTAGTTGAATTTGTATGTAGTCGGAACTGTAATTTTATATTGTAACTCCAGCCAAAATTTTTTTTTTGTTCTTTGTGACAATTGGATTCAAAAATTTTGGATTGTCATAAGAACTAAGATTAACAATAAATCGTAATTGCAGACAAAAACAAGAAAACAAGGTTAATACACTATATGCTCTTTAAATTGTAGAAAAGGCTAAAGAATCAGAAATATACCAAGAATTAAACATCAAAAAATAAACACCAAAAAAGAAACACAAGAAAAAGAAGAAACAAAACTGAAAAGAAACCAACCCAATCCTAAAATAGGGAAATAAAGAAAGGATCCGGTAAATATAAAGAATAACATAGCCTAAGAAAGAGTGTAACTAGCATTCTGAACGAGGCAGGGGTTGAATTGTACGCGTTTCTTGTAGATTCTTCATCGGGATAAGAACCGGTGAGTAAGCACCCCGCCCTATACTAGAGTAGGCATCTGACTGGGCGCTAACACTTAAAGGCCCGTCAAAAAACCCCCCATTCAACATGCAGTAATATGACTGGAAACCACAGCAAGCTGTGCTACATGGATATAATAATTATTTTGTTGTATTCGCTACATTGAGTCTTCTAATACTTTTATGTTGTGATTCTATCTATCATCAGATGATTGGCTCTATTACTTAGAAAAGTAATTAGTAAAACCAACAACAGAGCTCAGCACTATCCCACTGGGTCCAGGACCCTCCTGCTGAGCTCAGGACTGACCCACTGATTCCAGGACCCTCCTGCTGAGCTCAGGACTGTCCCACTGAGTCCAAGGCCCTCCAGCTGAGCTCAGGATTGTCCCACTGAGTCCAGGACCCTCCTGCTGAGATCAGGACTGTCCCACTGAGTCCAGGACCCTCCTGCTGAGCTGAGGACTGACCCACTGAGACCCTCCTGCTGAGCTCAGGACTGACCCACTGAGTCCAGGATCCTCCTGCTGAGCTCAGGACTGACCCACTGAGACCCTCCTGCAGAGCTCAGCACTACCCCACTGGGTCCAGGACCCTCCAGCTGCGCTCAGGACTGACCCACTGAGTCCAGGACCCTCCTGCTGAGCTCAGGAGTCCTGAGCCAGCTGGAGGGTCCCTGGACCCAGTGGGTAGTGCTGAGCTCTGCAGGAGGGTCTCAGTGGGTCAGTCCTGAGCTCAGCAGGAGGATCCTGGACTCAGTGGGTCAGTCTGAGCTCAGCAGGAGGGTCTCAGTGGGTCAGTCCTCAGCTCAGCAGGAGGGTCCTGACTCAGTGGGACAGTCCTCAGCTCAGCAGGAGGGTCCTGGACCTCAGTGGGACATCCTGATCTCAGCAGGAGGGTCCTGGACTCAGTGGGACAATCCTGAGCTCAGCTGGAGGGCCTTGGACTCAGTGGGACAGTCTGAGCTCAGCAGGAGGGTCCTGGAATCAGTGGGGTCAGTCCTGAGCTCGCAGGAGGGTCCTGTGACCCATTGGTGGGGATAGTGCTGAGCTCAGCAGGAGGGTCCTGGACTCAATGGGATAGTCCTGAGCTCAGCAGGAGGGTCCTGGACCCAGTGGGATAGTGCTGAGCTCTGCAGGAGGGTCCTGGACTCAATGGGATAGTCCTCAGCTCAGCAGGAGGATCCTGGACTCAGTGGGTCAGTCCTGAGCTCAGTAGGTGAGGAATTATACGGAGGGGGTGCACTAAGGGGAATTATACTGATGGGGTGCACTAGGATTATACTGATGGGGGCACTAAGGGGAATTATACTGATGGGGTGCACTAGGGGAATTATACTCATGGGGGCACTAAGGGGAATTATACTGAGGGGGTGCACTAAGGAATTATACTGATGGGGTGCACTAAGGGAATTATACTGATGGGGGCACTAAGGGGAATTATACTCATGGGGGCACTAAGGGGAATTATACTGAGGGGATGCACTAAGGGGAATTATACTCATGGGGGCACTAAGGGGAATTATCTCATGGGGGCACTAAGGGGAATTATACATATTGGGGCACTAAGGGGATTTATACTGAGGCAGGCTTGAGAGGGTTACTAGGGAACTAAGAGGCGCTTATGAGTGAGGGCACTAAGGGGCATTAACATTGATGGGGGAATAAAGGGGCGTTATACTGATTGGGGAAACGTAGTGGCTATCGGACTGATTGGGACATTTAGGGGCGTTATATTGAGTTTGGGCACTAAAGAAACTAAATTGGCATTAATGTGTACTACTATTTTTGGAATGGGCATGGGGACTCGTGGTTGTGCTCCTGCTTACACCCGCTTAGAGCTGGCAAGATATGGTAGTGGGGTCGCCCTTGAAAGCCTGTAATCTCAGAGGATCCTGTAATTAGGAGTAGGGCAGCAGAAAGTGAAATCAGCGAGGAGACAGCGTCCGGAGGGAGATGGATCCCCCGCTACATGGGGGACTGCAGCTCTGGGGGGAGACCCGTTGTCACATCCCCCCTGCCCATCCATCATACACTGTCACTTTAAGCAGCTGGGGCCTGGACGTCTGTAATAATAGCAGAGGCACATCCATCTTCTCACCACTCCCGGCCGCATGCTATACTGGCGATAAACACCACATTTCCCATGTGCTCACCCGGAGATTTATTAAAATACTGAAATCTTCAAAAGTTTCTCTGAAGCAGAAAGTTTCTACATCAGTGACCAATACCACAGGAACCTTCATCTACCATCGAGTCTGTTATACAGAAAGACTAAGACAATAGGAGATGCAGGCACCATATGGAGGACCATAAGGGCATACAGCAATGCAGTAGGGGTCCATATAGGGGATTCTGTGTCACCACATTCACTTACACAGGATTACTGCAGCAGGTTTGGCAGTCTTGGTGCTCATGGCTTTGCTGTACAGACGTGTTGCCTTCACAGATTTTGTACTCATGCTTTGCTGTGCAGACTTGGTGCTCAATACTTGGCTGTGCAGACTGTGTTGCTCATTACTTGGTGTCACTTGCTGCTCATTACTTGGCTGTACAGACTTGGTGCTCAATACTTGCTGTGCAGACGGTGCTCATCTTGGCTGTACAGACTTGGTGCTCATTACTTGGCTGTGCAACTTGGTGCTCATTACTTGGCTGTACAGACTTGGTGCTCATTCACATGGCTGTGCAGGCTTGGTACCATTACTTGGCTGGTCAGACTTGGTGCTCATTACTTGGCTGTACAGACTTGGTGCTCATTACTGGTTGTACAGACTGGTGCTCTACTTGCTGTACAGACTTGGTGCTCATTACTTGGCTGTACAGACTTGGTGCTCATACTGGCTGTACAGACTTGGTGCTCATTACTACTTGGCTGTGCGGCTTGGTACTCATTAGTTGCTGCTATACAGACTTGGTGCTCATTACATGGCTGTGCAGGCTTGGTACTCATTAGTTGGCTATACAGACTTGGTGCTCATTATATGGCTGTGCAGGCTTGGTACTCATTAGTTGGCTATACAGACTTGGTGCTCATTACATGGCTGTGCAGGCTTGGTACTCATTAGTTGGCTGTACAACTTGGTGCTCATTACTTGGCTGTACAGACTTGGTGTCAATACTTGGCTGTACAGACTTGGTGCTCATTACTTGGCTGTGCAGCTTGGTACTCTTAGTTGGCTATACAGACTTGGTGCTCATTACTATTGGCTGTGCAGGCTTTGGTACTCATTAGTTGGCTATACAGACTGGTGGCTCATTACATGGCGGTGCAGGCTTGGTACTCATTATTTGCTATACAGACTTGGTGCTCATTACATGGCTGTGCAGGCTTGGTACTCATTAGTTGGCTGTGCAGACTTGGTGCTCATTACTTGGCTGTACGACTGGGTGCTCATACTTTTGCTGTACAGACTTGGTGCTCATTACTGTTGCTGTACAGACTTGGTGCTCATTACTTGGCTGTTCAGGCTTGGTGCTCATTACATGGCTTGTGCAGGCCTTGGTGCTCATTACATGGCTGTGTCAGGCTTGGTACTCATTAGTGGCTATAACAGACTTGGTGCTCATTACTTTGCTGTACAGACTTGGTGCTCATTACTTGCTGTACAGACTTTGTGCTCATTACTTACTTGGCTGTACAGACTTGGTGCTCATTACTTGGCTGTACAGACTTGGTGCTCATTACATGGCTGTGCAGCTTGTACTCATTAGTTGGCTATACAGACTTGGTGGCTCATTACTTGGTTTTACAGACTTGGTGCTCATGATTGCAATATGGACCCACCATGTCCCTTTAAACCCACCAAAGTAATGTTCCATTGCACCATGGTGGAGGCAGGACAGGGTCACTCCAGCTTTGTTACTGGCGGTGTGATCACCGGGGCGACGCACACTTGCTATTGATTCCATGTGTCATACAACTCTCCACTAGTGCTCAGCACCCTGCTGTGCCGCGGAGCCGCATTACCACCGCTGTGTGAGTGTAAATGAGTCTTTTACCATCAACAACAAATCAATATGAAGCTTCTGTTCACACACCACGCCTCCACACAAGACGTCACGTAGCAATGCATCATGGGAACTACATATCTCATCTCTACAGCCGGGATTCCTGGAGGGTTGTGGAGTGAAATAATGCTCAGGATGTCCTTCATGGGGCACTGCATGTCTCCATGCAGACTCCAGCCAATGTTATGTATTGTCCTAGAAAAGTCAGACCTTTGGAATGATGTTAGTAGCAGCAGGACTGTGATATGGATTTATATTCCAGGATTTTTGGTATGGGGGTGTGTCCTTACACAGCTGTGGCTCTGTGCAGTCATTTTAGATATTGTAGGTGGAGATATGTATAATCAGACCTTTGTGTATGATGTTGTTGTAGCAGCAGGATTGTGATATGTGGACTTATGTTCCAGTATTGCAGCTTCAGGTGGCGGGTCTCCTCACACTTCTGTGCTCTTTGTATGCGTGCTAAGTATTGTCCCTAGACATATGGCAGTCAGACCTTTGGGTATGTTTTTTAGTAGCAGCAGGACTGTGATATATAGATTTATATTCCGGATTGTAGCTTCGGGTGTGCTGTCCTCACCACTTCTTAACTTTTTGCATGCATGCTTAGTACTGTCCCTAGAGATATGTGCAGTCAGACCTTTGGGTATGTTTTTTAGTAGCAGCAGGACTGTGATAGTCCCAGGCTGTTTTCTCCTCACACTGCTGTGCCCAGTACTGTACATGGACTGTATTTGCATGTGTTCTATAAGGGTCGTTGATTGTCTGGACTCCATGTTCCGTTTTTTTTTTTTTTTTTTGGCCCTTTCTCCTAATAAACGCCGATTTTATCTGACATTTAAAGTTCAACACATTTCTTTTTATCACTTTTTAAGTTAGGATTTTTTTTTTTATCCCTGCTAGAATCGCCTGTGACCATATTAGTTTCTAATGACTCCATTAGTTACGTAATCTTCTTCTCTGGCGCTCATTAACGTCCGCTAAGATTCCTGGACTAATTGTGTCCACGGAAGTGGAATGGGGTGGGGGGGGTCCCTCATTGCCTAAAGGTTAAATCTGTGAAAATCCCATTAAAAGGAGTCCGTGCGAGAGGAGGGTTTATTGGAGCGACGCGATTTGTTACGAGTGCTGTACAGACTTGGTGCTCATTACTTGGCTGTACAGACTTGGTGCTCATTACTTGGCTGTGCAGGCTTGGTACTCATTAGTTGGCTATACAGACTTGGTGCTCATTACATGGCTGTGCAGGCTTGGTACTCATTAGTTGGCTGTACAGACTTGGTGCTCATTACTTGGTTGTACAGACTTGGTGCTCATGATTTGCAATATGGACCCACCATGTCCCTTTAACCCACCAAAGTAAGATGTTCCATTGCACATGGTGGAGGACAGGACAGGGTCACTCCAGGCTTTGTTACTGGCGGTGTGATCACCGGGCGACGCACACTTGCTATTGATTCCATGTGTCATACAACTCTCCACTAGTGCTCCAGCACCCTGCTGTGCCGCAGAGCCGCGATTACCGCTGTGTGAAGTGTAAATGAGTCTTTACCATCAACAAACAAATCAATATGAAGCTTCTGTTCACACACGCAATCCACACAAAGACGTCACGTAGCAATGCATCATGGTAAACTACATATCTCTACAGCCGGGATTCCTGGAGGGTTGTGGAAGTGAAATAATGCTCAGGATGTCCTTCATGGGGCACTGCATGTCTCCATGCAGACTCCAGCCAATGTTATGTATTGTCCCTAGAAAAGTCAGACCTTTGGAATGATGTTAGTAGCAGCAGGACTGTGATATGGATTTATATTCCAGGATTGTTGGTATGGGGGTGTGTCCTTGCACAGCTGTGCTCTGTGCAGTCAGTGTTAGATATTGTAGGTGGAGATATGTATAATCAGACCTTTGTGTATGTTGTTAGTAGCAGCAGGATTGTGGTATGTGGACTTATGTTCCAGTATTGCAGCTTCAGGTGGCGGGTCTCCTCACACTTCTGTGCTCTTTGTATGCAGTGCTAAGTATTGTCCCTAGACATATGTGCAGTCAGACCTTTGGGTATGTTTTTTAGTAGCAGCAGGACTGTGATATATAGATTTATATTCCAGGATTGTAGCTACGGGTGGCAGATGTCCTCACACTTCTGTACTTTTTGCATGCAGTGCTTAGTACTGTCCCTAGAGATATGTGCAGTCAGAGATATGTGGGTATGTTTTTTAGTAGCAGCAGGACTGTGATAGTCCAGGCTTGTTGCTCCTCACACTGCTGTGCCCAGTACTGTACATGGACTGTATGTGCATGTGTTCTATAAAGGGTCGGTTGATTGTCAGAACTCCATGTTCCGTTTTTTTTTTGCCCTTTCTCCTAATAAACGCCGATTTTATCTGACATTTAAAGTTCAACAACATATCACTTTTTAAGGTTAAGGATTTTTTTTTTTATCCCTGCTAGAATCGCCTGTGACCATATTAGTTCTAATGACTCCATTAGTTACGTAATCTTCTTCTCTGGCGCTCATTAACGTCCGCTAAGATTCCTGGACTAATTGTGTCCACGGAAGTGGAATGGGGGAGGGGGGGGCTCTGGACTCATTGCCTAAAGGGTTAAATCTGTGAAAATCCCATTAAAAGGAGTCGTGCGAGAGGAGGTGTTAATTGGAGCGACGCGATTTGTTACGATTAAGCAACGCTGGGTAAAAGAATGGCGAAAAAAACCCTCCATTGGGAAATGAACGTGGATACATCTCTATGAAACTGGCAATTATGTTCTGGTGTGTGACCTTTAAGTGGTCCTCCGCGTCCTCTCCACTCTCCCGCTGCGAGGCCTGTTATTATACGGGGGGGGGGGACTTTATATATATTGGGGTTATTGGATGCATACGAGTGCTCGTCTGTAGATGATTGCACTCCGCAGACTGGCGGCATCGTGCTCATTCATGTCCAAAGCTCAAAGTGACGGCAGTTTAGGATTTTTATGTTAATAAAGGAGAGTCCTGCATCATGTAGCCCCCTCCGCTCCCCTCATCATATAAGTGCCACCCACTTTTTCCCACAGCTGTAGACTAATATGGGAACTGTAGGCGGAACGTCGTAATAAGGGGGAACACAAATGTGTCAAAAACACCTGCGATCAGTAGTGACATGAGCCAGATTGACCGGAGAGACAAAATAAGAAAAGGAGACCCGTCAGCAGCAGCGGCAGCTGATATCCGTAGCGGATATCCATGACCGGCCACACACAGAGAGACATAATAAGAAAAGGAGACCCGTCAGCAGCAGCTTATCCATGGCTTCCATAGCGGATATCCATGACCGGCCACACACAGAGACATAATAAGAAAAGGAGACCCTCAGCAGCAGCTTATCCATGGCTTCCATAGCGGATATCCATGACCGGCACACACAGAGAGCCATAATCAGAAAAGGAGACCCATCAGCAGCAGCTTATCCATGGCTTCCATAGCGGATATCCATGACCGGCCCACACACAGAGAACATAATAAAAAAGGAGACCCGTCAGCAGCGCTTATCCATGGCTTCCATAGCGGATATCCATGACCGGCCACACACAGAGAGAATAATAAGAAAAGGAGACCGTCAGCAGCAGCTTATCCTTGGCTTCCGTAGCGGATATCATGACCGGCCGCCACACACAGAGAGACTAATAAGAAAGGAGACCGTCAGCAGCAGCTTATCCATGGCTTCCATAGCGGATATCCATGACCGGCCACACACAGAGAGACATAATAAGAAAAGGAGACCCGTCAGCAGCAGCTTATCCTTGGCTTCCGTAGCGGATATCCATGACCGGCCACACACAGAGAGACATAATAAGAAAAGGAGACCCGTCAGCAGCAGCTTATCCATGGCTTCCATAGCGGATATCCATGACCGGCCACACACAGAGAGACATAATAAGAAAAGGAGACCGTCAGCAGCAGCTTATCCATGGCTTCCATAGCGATATCCATGACGGGCCACAACAGAGAGACATAATAAGAAAAGAGACCCGTCAGCAGCAGCTATCCATGGCTTCCATAGGGATATCGATGTTGTTAAGCTGATTATGAGTCCATCAGATCCAATGGTTGCAGTATAAAGTGTAACTATAACAGGAAGCGTAAAATAACATAAACATAATAAATCCACCAACAGCAGCTTATTGATGGTTTCCAAGTGTGATGGAGGGGTTTATTAAAGGGAACCTGTCACCACATTTTCACATATACAGACCACTGACAGGTTCCTATGGAGCCCTACCTTCTTTAAACCAAAAAATCGTTTCTCTACATCCACATAAATCAACTTTATATTATATTGTCCTGCAACACCAGCCACTCCTATCTACTCTTCCTCCCCATGTCCCATGCCTCTGCTCAGCGTGTCATGTGACCAGGGTGACATCATCACAGGTCCTTTAGCCTCCTAACATTAGCAACTGTACCCCGTGCATACATCTGATCACATGAAATCACAGCAGCCTCCATGGACTTCTACTTCTCCCAATCCTCCATGGAGGCTGCTGTGGTTTCATGTGATCCAATGCATACATGGGTTACAGAGCTTTCCAAACAACATAACCCTGTGAAACAAGACAGCGAGCCAGGCAACTCATTTAAGGTGAATGACTCACCTCATACTTAGTTGTTGACATTTACAAACTGATTTTTGAAACACTGCAGCGGTGGAAAGGAACTATTAAGGGATGCTGAGCCTTTATTTTGGGTGGGTTAATTTGCATGACATGTTCTTTTAAAGGGTTTATAAGTCATCCAGACGCACGGATAACTTTACTTCTTTACCTACTTAAAGGAAATCTACCACCAGGATGAAGGATGTAACTAAGCACACTGGCATACTGTTGAGTGCCCCTCTGACAGGTTCTGCTCTTCTTTTAGCTTGTTAGGACCTTGTTTTTACAATAAAAAGGTTTCACAAATTATGCAAATGAGCCTCAGGGCTCCATGCTCTTTAGATGTCATGGAGCTTGGAGCCCCAAAGGCTCATGTTTATAATTTTTAAAACCTCTTTTTCTTAAAACAAAGGCATACAAGTTACAAGAAGTCCAACTTCTGCCAGAGGGGCACACACCAGTATGTCAGTGCGCTTGGTTTACAATCCTTCTTCCTGATGGTAAATGTCCTTTAATACAATTCACACTACTACACTTCAAACTACTACAGATAATGTAATACGAAGAATAGATCATCAACAGCAGTTTGTGTATAGTTTCCATGTCACTATAGGGCTACAGAGAATATGACATTGATTATGAGTCATTCTATGGACTTTCTATTTACTATATTGTGCCCTGGAGCAGTGTAAGCAATAAAGATACTTAATGTGAATAACAGATCCATCAACAGCAGCTCCCTGGTGGTTTCCAAATGAATGGCAGGGGTATTTTAGTGTTTAGAGCCAACACTATTTATATAGCATTGCCCAGAGAGCTTCAACTAGAGATACTAAATGCAAGTAACAGATCCATCAATAGCAGCTTGCTGGTGGTTTTGTTTTTTTTTTAATGCTAAAAACATAAAATACAATACGCCCTATAGCAATAGTGTTCTAGAAAAGCTCAATGTATTAGAGATACATTATAAGTATTATAGCACCAGCATCAGCAGCTTGCTGATGGTTTCCAGGACACAACGGGATTATTAAGGTGTTTATAATTAATTCTAATTAATTGAGCCATATCTATATAATATAATACAACATACAAGTATTAGAAGACTCAATGTAGTCGAATACAACAAAATAATATATTATCCATGTAGCACAGCTTGCTGATGGTTTCCACGTCATAAATGCATGTTGCATGGGGTTTTAATGTGTTTATGCGCCCATCAGAGCCTCCCATCTATATACAGGCGGGTCCCCTACTTAAGACAACCCGACTTACAAACAACCCCTAGTTACAAACGGACCTCTGGATGTTGGTAATTTACTGTACTTTAGCCTTTTACTACAATAAAGAGCAATAATAGTTATTAAAGGTGTCTGCAATTACGATTTATTGTTAATTTAGTTCTTATGACAATCAAAATTTTTGAATCCAATTGTCACAAAGAACAAAAAAAAAATTTTGGCTGGAGTTACAATTATAAAATATACAGTTCCGACTTACATACAAATTCACTTAAGGACAAACCTACAGAACTTTTTGTACGTAACCCGGGACTGCCTGTACATAACAATGCTAGAGCTCTCAAGGTACTAGAGATACATGATTAGAATTATAGATCCATCGGCTTGCTGATGTTTCCAGGACACAAGTTGTGTTACACAGTACTATGGTGCTTATGATTCCATCAAACTTAACATGTATTTAATAGAATACATCAGCACATAAATGTACTAAAAAATATCATATGATAATAAGGAATAAAGACCTGTTCAACGTTATTAAAAGGGTTAACCGGATCCCTCCCGTAGTCAGCGACTAATATGGGAACTGTAGGCGGAACGTCGTAATAAGGGGGAACACAAATGTGTCAAAAACACCTGCGATCAGTAGTGACATGAGCCAGATTGACCGGAGAGACAAAATAAGAAAAGGAGACCCGTCAGCAGCAGCGGCAGCTGATATCCGTAGCGGATATCCATGACCGGCCACACACAGAGAGACATAATAAGAAAGCTCTGCATGAGGGTCCTCTCGGTGGACATCCCAGCTCGGGAGGCTTATGTGGCCGTCGCCGCTCAGCAGGAGGGTCCTGGACCCATGGGATAGTGCTGAGCTCTGCAGGAGGGTCCTGGACTCAATGGGATAGTCCCCTCGCTCAGCAGGGAGGGTCCTGGACTCAGTGGGTCCAGTCCTGAGCTCAGTAGGGTGAGGAATTATAACGAGGGGGTGCACTAAGGGGAATTATACTGATGGGGTGCACTAAGGGGAATTATACTGATGGGGGCACTAAGGGGAATTATACTCATGGGGGGCACTAAGGGGAATTATACTCATGGGGGCACTAAGGGGAATTATACTGAGGGGGTGCACTAAGGAATTATATTGATGGGGTGCACTAAGGGAATTATACTGATGGGGGCACTAAGGGGAATTATACTCATGGGGGCACTAAGGGGAATTATACTGAGGGGATGCACTAAGGGGAATTATACTCATGGGGGCACTAAGGGAATTATCTCTGGGGGCACTAATGGGTATTATACATATTGGGGCACTAAGGGGATTTATACTGAGGCAGGCTTGAGAGGGTTACTAGAGGAACTAAGAGGCGCTTATGAGTGAGGGCACTAGGGGCATTAACATTGATGGGGGAATAAAGGGGCGTTATACTGATTGGGGAAACGTAGTGGCTATCGGACTGATTGGGACATTTAGGGGCGTTATATTGAGTTTGGGCACTAAAGAAACTAAATTGGCATTAATGTGTACTACTATTTTTGGAAATGGGCATGGGGACTCGTGTTGTGCTCCTGCTTACAACCCGCTTAGAGCTGGCAAGATATGGTAGTGGGGTCGCCCTTGAAAGCCTGTAATCTCAGAGGATCCTGTAATTAGGAGTAGGAGCAGCAGAAAGTGAAATCAGCGGAGGAGACAGCGTCCGGAGGGAGATGGATCCCCGTCTACATGGGGGACTGCAGCTCTGGGGGGAGACCCGTTGTCACATCCCCCCTGCCCTCCATCATACACTGTCACTTTAAGCAGCTGGGGCCTGGACGTCTGTAATAATAGCAGAGGCACATCCATCTTCTCACCCATCCCGGCCGCATGCTATACTGGCGATAAACACCCATTTCCCATGTGCTCACCCGGAGATTTATTAAAATACTGAAATCTTCAAAAGTTTCTCTGAAGCAGAAAGTTTTCTACATCAGTGACCAATACCCAGGAACCTTCATCTACCATCGAGTCTGTTATACAGAAAGACTAAGACAATAGGAGATCGCAGGCACCATATGGAGGACCATAAGGGCTACAGCAATGCAGTAGGGGTCCATATAGGGGATTCCTGTGTCACCACATTCACTTACACAGGATTACTGCAGCAGGTTTGGCAGTCTTGGTGCCATGGCTTTGCTGTACAGACGTGTTGCCTTCACAGATTTTGTACTCATGGCTTTGCTGTGCAGACTTGGTGCTCAATACTTGGCTGTGCAACTGTGTTGCTCATTACTTGGTTTCACTTGCTGCTCATTACTTGGCTGTACAGACTTGGTGCTCAATACTTGCTGTGCAGACTGGTGCTCATACTTGGCTGTACAGACTTGGTGCTCATTACTTGGCTGTGCAGACTTGGTGCTCATTACTTGGCTGTACAGACTTGGTGCTCATTACATGGCTGTGCAGGCTTGGTACCATTACTTGGCTGGTCAGACTTGGGCTCATTACTTGGCTGTACAGACTTGGTGCTCATTACTGGTTGTACAGACTGGTGCTCTACTTGCTGTACAGACTTGGTGCTCATTACTTGGCTGTACAGACTTGGTGCTCATACTGGCTGTACAGACTTGGTGCTCATTACTACTTGGCTGTGCGGCTTGGTACTCATTAGTTGCTGCTATACAGACTTGGTGCTCATTACATGGCTGTGCAGGCTTGGTACTCATTAGTTGGCTATACAGACTTGGTGCTCATTATATGGCTGTGCAGGCTTGGTACTCATTAGTTGGCTATACAGACTTGGTGCTCATTACATGGCTGTGCAGGCTTGGTACTCATTAGTTGGCTGTACAACTTGGTGCTCATTACTTGGCTGTACAGACTTGGTGTCAATACTTGGCTGTACAGACTTGGTGCTCATTACTTGGCTGTGCAGCTTGGTACTCTTAGTTGGCTATACAGACTTGGTGCTCATTACTATTGGCTGTGCAGGCTTTGGTACTCATTAGTTGGCTATACAGACTGGTGGCTCATTACATGGCGGTGCAGGCTTGGTACTCATTATTTGCTATACAGACTTGGTGCTCATTACATGGCTGTGCAGGCTTGGTACTCATTAGTTGGCTGTGCAGACTTGGTGCTCATTACTTGGCTGTACGACTGGGTGCTCATACTTTTGCTGTACAGACTTGGTGCTCATTACTGTTGGCTGTACAGACTTGGTGCTCATTACTTGGCTGTTCAGGCTTGGTGCTCATTACATGGCTGTGCAGGCCTTGGTGCTCATTACATGGCTGTGTCAGGCTTGGTACTCATTAGTGGCTATAACAGACTTGGTGCTCATTACTTTGCTGTACAGACTTGGTGCTCATTACTTGCTGTACAGACTTTGTGCTCATTACTTACTTGGCTGTACAGACTTGGTGCTCATTACTTGGCTGTACAGACTTGGTGCTCATTACATGGCTGTGCAGCTTGTACTCATTAGTTGGCTATACAGACTTGGTGCTCATTACTTGGTTTTACAGACTTGGTGCTCATGATTGCAATATGGACCCACCATGTCCCTTTAAACCCACCAAAGTAATGTTCCATTGCACCATGGTGGAGGCAGGACAGGGTCACTCCAGCTTTGTTACTGGCGGTGTGATCACCGGGGCGACGCACACTTGCTATTGATTCCATGTGTCATACAACTCTCCACTAGTGCTCAGCACCCTGCTGTGCCGCGGAGCCGCATTACCACCGCTGTGTGAGTGTAAATGAGTCTTTTACCATCAACAACAAATCAATATGAAGCTTCTGTTCACACACCACGCCTCCACACAAGACGTCACGTAGCAATGCATCATGGGAACTACATATCTCATCTCTACAGCCGGGATTCCTGGAGGGTTGTGGAGTGAAATAATGCTCAGGATGTCCTTCATGGGGCACTGCATGTCTCCATGCAGACTCCAGCCAATGTTATGTATTGTCCTAGAAAAGTCAGACCTTTGGAATGATGTTAGTAGCAGCAGGACTGTGATATGGATTTATATTCCAGGATTTTTGGTATGGGGGTGTGTCCTTACACAGCTGTGGCTCTGTGCAGTCATTTTAGATATTGTAGGTGGAGATATGTATAATCAGACCTTTGTGTATGATGTTGTTGTAGCAGCAGGATTGTGATATGTGGACTTATGTTCCAGTATTGCAGCTTCAGGTGGCGGGTCTCCTCACACTTCTGTGCTCTTTGTATGCGTGCTAAGTATTGTCCCTAGACATATGGCAGTCAGACCTTTGGGTATGTTTTTTAGTAGCAGCAGGACTGTGATATATAGATTTATATTCCGGATTGTAGCTTCGGGTGTGCTGTCCTCACCACTTCTTAACTTTTTGCATGCATGCTTAGTACTGTCCCTAGAGATATGTGCAGTCAGACCTTTGGGTATGTTTTTTAGTAGCAGCAGGACTGTGATAGTCCCAGGCTGTTTTCTCCTCACACTGCTGTGCCCAGTACTGTACATGGACTGTATTTGCATGTGTTCTATAAGGGTCGTTGATTGTCTGGACTCCATGTTCCGTTTTTTTTTTTTTTTTTTGGCCCTTTCTCCTAATAAACGCCGATTTTATCTGACATTTAAAGTTCAACACATTTCTTTTTATCACTTTTTAAGTTAGGATTTTTTTTTTTATCCCTGCTAGAATCGCCTGTGACCATATTAGTTTCTAATGACTCCATTAGTTACGTAATCTTCTTCTCTGGCGCTCATTAACGTCCGCTAAGATTCCTGGACTAATTGTGTCCACGGAAGTGGAATGGGGGGGGGGGTCCTCATTGCCTAAAGGGTTAAATACTGTGAAAATCCCATTAAAAGGAGTCCGTGCGAGAGGAGGGTTATTGGAGCGACGCGATTTGTTACGAGTAGCTCAGCAGGAGGGTCCTGGACCCAGTGGGATAGTGCTGAGCTCTGCAGGAGGGTCCTGGACTCAATGGGATAGTCCTCAGCTCAGCAGGAGGGTCCTGGACTAGGACCCTCCTGCAGAGCTCAGCACTATCCCACTGGGTCCAGGACCCTCCTGCTGAGCTGAGGACTATCCCATTGAGTCCAGGACCCTCTGCAGAGCTCAGCACTATCCCACTGGGTCCAGGACCCTCCGCTGACGTCAGGACTGACCCCTGATTCACAGACCCTCCTGCTGAGCTCAGGACTGTCCCACTGAGTCCAAGGCCCTCCAGCTGAGCTCAGGATTGTCCCACTGAGTCCAGGACCCTCCTGCTGAGATCAGGACTGTCCCACTGAGTCCAGGACCCTCCTGCTGAGCTGAGGACTGTCCCACTGAGTCCAGGACCCTCCTGCTGAGCTGAGGACTGACCCACTGAGACCCTCCTGCTGAGCTCGGACTGACCCCTGAGTCCAGATCCTCTGCTGAGTCTCAGGACTGACCCACTGAGACCCTCCTGCAGACTCAGCACTACCCACTGGGTCCAGGACCCTCCAGCTGCGCTCAGGACTGACCCCTGAGTTCCAGACCCCTCCTCTGCTAGCTCAGGTACTCTCACTGAGTCCAGGACCCTTCTGCTGAGCTCAGGACTGTCCTGTAGATCTGGAACGTTGGGAGATATGTTACTACTGGCCTCATGCAGTGGTATAGTCTACAATAGATTTTGCATTCGAGTTCAGAACATTCAAGTTTCGCCTTTGTCCTAAAGGTTTTCTCCACACATTGGTGATCGTGATGGCCCACGTTACACGCCTCCACATCCCCCATGTGGAGTACTTAGTATCATGTATAGGCTGCGCTGTGGTGTACGGCCAAATGAGACATAACACGGGTAATTGAGGCGGAAATGTATAATGAGCTCAGAGGTCGTAAATGATTTATAGCTTGCCTCAGTAATGTTACGATTAATGGACACTTTCTGGAACGTTCCATAATTTTAAAGAAAGGTTACAGCGAGGTAGACGGGGAGCACTAAAACCGGCCAAATGCCCCACATCAGTCCACTCACCTGCCTGAATGGGCACAGACACTTACATTTTGGTAATATTTTTTCAGTATACCTCCTGTATCGCAGTTGTGTCCTGGAAACCTCATTAAGTTGCTGTTGACGGATCTATTATTCTTATTATGTATTTTTTAGTACATTTAGTGCTGTGGGATGTATTCTATTAAATACATGTTAAGTTGTGATGGAATCATAAGCACCATAGTACTGTGTAACAAACTTGTGTCTGGAAACCATCAGCAAGCCGATGGATACTAATTCTAATCATGTATCTCTAGTACCTTGAGAGCTCTAGCATTTGTTATAGTACAGGCAGTCCCGGGTTACGTACAAGAAAAGTTCTGTAGGTTTTCCTTAGTTGAATTTGTATGTAGTCGGAACTGTAATTTTATATTGTAACTCCAGCCAAAATTTTTTTTTTGTTCTTTGTGACAATTGGATTCAAAAATTTTGGATTGTCATAAGAACTAAGATTAACAATAAATCGTAATTGCAGACAAAAACAAAAAAAGACCAGTTAATAACTATTATGCTCTTTAATTGTAGTAAAAGGCTAAAGAATCAGAAATATACCAAGAATTAAACATCAAAAAATAAACACCAAAAAAGAAACACAAGAAAAAGAAGAAACAAAACTGAAAAGAAACCAACCCAATCCTAAAATAGGGAAATAAAGAAAGGATCCGGTAAATATAAAGAATAACATAGCCTAAGAAAGAGTGTAACTAGCATTCTGAACGAGGCAGGGGTTGAATTGTACGCGTTTCTTGTAGATTCTTCATCGGGATAAGAACCGGTGAGTAAGCACCCCGCCCTATACTAGAGTAGGCATCTGACTGGGCGCTAACACTTAAAGGCCCGTCAAAAAACCCCCCATTCAACATGCAGTAATATGACTGGAAACCACAGCAAGCTGTGCTACATGGATATAATAATTATTTTGTTGTATTCGCTACATTGAGTCTTCTAATACTTTTATGTTGTGATTCTATCTATCATCAGATGATTGGCTCTATTACTTAGAAAAGTAATTAGTAAAACCAACAACCTGGACTCAGTGGGTCAGTCCTGAGCTCAGCAGGAGGGTCCTGGACTCAGTGGGTCAGTCCTGAGCTCAGTAGGTGAGGAATTATACGGAGGGGGTGCACTAAGGGGAATTATACTGATGGGGTGCACTAAGGGGAATTATACTGATGGGGGCACTAAGGGGAATTATACTCATGGGGGCACTAAGGGGAATTATACTGAGGGGGTGCACCTAAGGCGAATATATTGATGGGGTGCACTAAGGGGAATTATACTCATGGGGGCACTAAGGGGAATTATACTCATGGGGGCACTAAATGGGTATTATACATATTGGGGCACTAAGGGGAATTATACTGAGGCAGGCATTGAGAGGGTTACTAGGAGGAACTAAGAGGGCATTATGAGTGAGGGCACTAAGGGGGCATTACATTGATGGGGGAATAAAGGGGGCGTTATACTGATTGGGGAAACGTAGTGGCTATCGGACTGATTGGGACATTTAGGGGGCGTTATATTGAGTTTGGGCACTAAGAGGGAACTAAATTGGCATTAATGTGTAACTACTATTTTTGGAAATGGGCATGGGGACTCGGTGGTATGTGCTCCTGCTTACACCCGCTTAGAGCTGGCAGATATGGTAGTGGGGTCGCCCTTGAAAGCCTGTAATCTCAGAGGATCCTGTAATTAGGAGTAGGAGCAGCAGAAAGTGAAATCAGCGGAGGAGGACAGGCGTCCGGAGGGAGATGGATACCCGGCTACATGGGGGACTGCAGCTCTGGGGGGAGACCCGTTGTCACATCCCCCCTGCCCATCCATCATACACTGTCACTTTAAGCAGCTGGGGCCTGGACGTCTGTAATAATAGCAGAGGCACATCCATCTTCTCACCATCCCGGCCGCATGCTATACTGCGATAAACACACATTTCCCATGTGCTCACCCGGAGATTTATTAAAATACATGAAATCTTCAAAAGTTTCTCTGAAGCAGAAAGTTTCTACATCAGTGACCAATACCCACAGGAACCTTCATCTACCATCAGAGTCTGTTATACAGAAAGACTAAGACAATAGGGAGATAGCAGGCACCATATGGAGGACCATAAGGGCATACAGCAATGCAGTAGGGGTCCATATAGGGGATTCTGTGTCACCACATTCACTTACACAGGATTACTGCAGCAGGTTTGGCAGTCTTGGTGCTCATGGCTTTGCTGTACAGACGTGTTGCCTTCACAGATTTTGTACTCATGGCTTTGCTGTGCAGACTTGGTGCTCAATACTTGGCTGTGCAGACTTGGTGCTCATTACTTGGCTGTGCAGACTTGCTGCTCATTACTTGGCTGTACAGACTTGGTGCTCAATACTTGGCTGTGCAGACTTGGTGCTCAATACTTGGCTGTACAGACTTGGTGCTCATTACTTGGCTGTGCAGACTTGGTGCTCATTACTTGGCTGTACAGACTTGGTGCTCATTACATGGCTGTGCAGGCTTGGTACTCATTACTTGGCTGTGCAGACTTGGTGCTCATTACTTGGCTGTACAGACTTGGTGCTCATTACTTGGCTGTACAGACTTGGTGCTCATTACTTGGCTGTACAGACTTGGTGCTCAATACTTGGCTGTACAGACTTGGTGCTCATTACTTGGCTGTGCAGGCTTGGTACTCATTAGTTGGCTATACAGACTTGGTGCTCATTACATGGCTGTGCAGGCTTGGTACTCATTAGTTGGCTGTACAGACTTGGTGCTCATTACTTGGCTGTACAGACTTGGTGCTCAGCACAGCCATGTAATGAGCACCAAGTTGTATAGCCAACTAATGAGTACCAAGCCTGCACAGCCAAGTTAATGAGCACCAAGTCGTACAGCCAAGTATTGAGCACCAAGTCGTGTACAGCCAAGATAATGAGCACCAAGTCTGTACAGCCAAGTAATGAGCACCAAGTCTGTACAACCAAGTAATGAGCACCAAGTCTGTACAGCCAAGTAATAGTTGCACCAAGTCTGCCAGCCAAGTAATGAGTACCAAGCCTGCACAGCCAGTCTTGAATGAGCACCAAGTCTGCTACAGCCAAGTAATGAGCACCAAGTCTGCACAGCCAAGTAATGACACCAAGTCTGACGCCAAGATGAGCCCGTGCACAGCCAAGTATTGAGCACCAAGTCTGTACAGCCAAGTAATGAGCAGCAAGTCTGCACAGCCAAGTAATGAGCACCAAGTCTGCACAGCCAAGTATTGAGCACCAAGTCTGCACAGCAAAGCCATGAGTACAAAATCTGTGAAGGCAACACGTCTGTACAGCAAAGCCATGAGCACCAAGATGCCAAACCTGCTGCAGTAATCCTGTGTAAGTGAATGTGGGTGACACAGAATCCCCTATATGGACCCTACTGCATTGCTGTATGCCTTAGGTCCTCCATATGGTGCCTGCCTATCCCTATTGTCTTAGTCTTTCTGTATAACAGACTCTGATGGTAGAGAAGGTTCCTGGGGTATTGGTCACTGATGTAGATAGAAACTTTCTGCTTCAGAGAAACTTTTGAAGATTTCATGTATTTTAATAAATCTCCGGGTGAGCACATGGGAAAGGTGGTTTATCGCAAGTAGTATAGCATCGGCCGGGATGGGGAGAAGATGGATGTGCCTGCTATTATACAGACGTCCAGGCCCCGCTGCTTAAAGTGACAGTGTATGATGGATGGGCAGGGGGGATGTGACAACGGGTCTCCCCCCAGAGCTGCAGTCCCCATGTAGCACGGGGATCCATCTCCCTCCGGACGCTGTCTCCTTCGCTGATTTACTTTCTGCTCCTACTCCTAATTACAGGATCCTCTGAGATTACAGGCTTTAAAGGGCGACCCCACTACCATATCTGCCAGCTCAAGCGGGTTGTAAGCAGGAGCACATACACGAGTCCCCATGCCCATTCCAAAAAATAGTAGTTACACATATATGCCAATTTAGTTCCCTCTTAGTGCCCAAACTAATATTAACGCCCCTAAATGTCCCAATCAGTCGATAGCCACTACGTTTCCCCAATCAGTATAACGCCCCTTATTCCCCCATCAATGTAATGCCCCTAGTGCCCATCACTCAGAATGCCCTCTTAGTTCCTCCTAGTAACCCTCTCAATGCCTGCCTCAGTTAAATTCTTAGGCCCAATATGTTAATACCCATTAGTGCCCCCATGAGATAATTCCTTGCCCCATGGTATAATTCCCTTAGTGCATCCCTCAGTATAATCCCCTTGTGCCCCCTATGAGTATAATTCCCTTAGTGCCCCATCAGTATAATTCCCCTTAGTGCACCCCCATCGTAATATAATTCTTAGTGCACCCTCAGTATAATTCCCTTAGTGCCCCCATGAGTATCAATTCCCTAGTCCCCCATGAGTATAATTCCCCTTAGTGCCCCCCATCAGTATAATTCCCTTAGTGCACCCCATCAGTATAATTCCCCTTAGTGCACCCCCTCCGTATAATTCCTCAACCTACTGAGCTAGGATGACCAACTGAGTCCAGGACCCCTGTGAGCTGAGGGATATCCCATTGAGTCCAGGACCCTCTGCAGAGCTCAGCACTATCCCACTGGGTCCAGGACCCTCCATGCTGCGGCTGGGACTCCCATTGAGTCCAGGACCCTGCAGAGCTCGCAGCACTATCCCGAATGGGTCCAGGACCTCCTGCTGAGCTCAGGATGACCACTGATATCCAGGACCTCCTGCTGAGCTCAGACTGTCCACTGAGTCCAAGGCCCTCCAGCTGAGCTCAGGATTGTCCCACTGAGTCAAGGACCCTCCTGCTGAGATCAGGACTGTCCCACTGAGTCCAGGACCCTCCTGCTGAGTTGAGGACTGTCCCACTTGAGTCAGGACCCTCTGCTGAGCTGAGGATGCCCACTGAGACCTCTGCATGAGCTCAGGACTGACCCATGAGTCCAGGATCCTTAGCTGAGCTCAGGACTGACCACTGAGACCCCCTGCAGAGATCAGCACTAACCCACTGGGTCCAGGACCCTCCAGCTGCGCTCAGACTGACCACACTGAGTCCAGGACCTCTGCTGAGCTCAGGACTGGCTCACTGAGTCCAGGACCTTCTGCTGAGCTCAGGACTGTCCGTAGATCTGGAAACGTTGGGAGATATGTTACTACTGGCCTCATGCAGTGGTATAGATTACAATAGATTTGCATTCGAGTTCAGACATTAAGTTTCGCCTTGTGTCCTAAAGGTTTCTCACACACAATTGGTGATCGGTGATGGCGCACGTTACAGCGCCCCCATGTGGAGTACTTAGTATCATGAATTGAGGTGCGCTGTGGTGTACGGGCCAAATGAGACATAACACGGGGTAATTGAGGCGGAAATGTATAATGAGCTCAGAGGTCGTAAATGATTTATAGCTTTGCCTCAGTAATGTTACGATTAATGGACACTTTCTGGAACGTTCCATAATTTATAAGGAAGGGTTACAGCGAGGTAGACGGGGAGCACTCTAAAACGGCAACAAATGCCCCAACATCGTCCACTCAACTGCCTCTGAAGGGACAGACACTTACATTTTGGTATATATTTTTTCAGTATACTCCTGTATCGCAGTTGTGTCCTGGAAACCATCATTAAGTTGCTGTTTGACGGATCTATTATTCTTATTATGTATTTTTTAGTACATTTAGTGCTGTGGGATGTATTCTATTTAAATACATGTTAAGTTTGATGGAAATCATAAGCACCATAGTACTGTGTAACAAACTTGTGTCCTGGAAACCAGCAGAAGCCGATGGATCTATAATTCTAATCATGTATCTCTAGTCCTTGAGAGCTCTAGCATTGTGTATAGTACAGGCAGTCCCGGGTTACGTACAAGAAAAGTTCTGTAGGTTTGTCCTAAGTTGAATTGTGTATGTAAGTCGGAACGTATATTTTATAATTGTAACTCCAGCCAAAATTTTTTTTTTGTTCTTTGTGACAATTGGATTCAAAAATTTTGGATTGTCATAAGAACTAAGATTAACAATAAATCGTAATTGCAGACACCTTAATAACTATTATTGCTCTTATTGTAGTAAAAGGCTAAAGTACAGTAAATTACCAACATCCAGAGGTCCGTTTGTAACTAGGGGTTGTTTGTAAGTCGGGGTGTCTTAAGTAGGGGGCCGCCTGTATAGATGGAGGCTGATGGGCGCATAAAAACACATTAAAACCCCATGCAACAATGCATTTATGACGTGGAAACCATCAGCAAGCTGTGCTTACATGGATTATAATATTATTTTGTTGTATTCGACTACATTGAGTCTTCTAATACTGTATGTTGTATTATATTATATAGATGATGGCTCTAATTAATTAGAATTAATTAAAACCCTTAATAATCCGTGTGTCCTGGAAACCATCAGCAAGCTGCTGATGCTGGTGCTGGTGCTATAATAATTATAGTATCTCTAATACATTGAGTTTTTTAGAACACTTATTGCTATAGGCGTATGTATTTTATGTTTTTACATTAAAAAAACAAAAAACCACCAGCAAGCTGCTATGATGGATCTGTTACTTGCATTTAGTATCTCTAGGTGAAGCTCTCTGGGCAATGCTATATTAAATAGTGTTGGCTCCTAAACACTAAAATCACCCCTGCCATTCATTTGGAAACCACAGGGAGCTGCTGTTGATGGATCTGTTATTCACATTAAGTATTTTATTGCTTACACTGCCAGGGCACAATATAGTAAATAGAAAGTCCATAGAATGACTCATAATCAATGTCATATTCTCTGTAGCCCTATAGTGACATGGAAACTATACACAACTGCTGTTGATGGATCTATTCTTCGTATTACATTATCTGTAGTAGTTTGAAGTGTAGTAGTGTGAATTGTATTAAAGGACATTTACCATCAGGAAGAAGGATTGTAAACCAAGCGCACCATGACATTGGTGTGTGCCCCTCTGGCAGAAGTTGGACTTCTTGAACTTTGTATGCCTTGTTTTAAGAAAAAAGAGGTTTTAAAAATTATAAACATGAGCCTTTGGGGCTCCAAGCTCCATTGACATCTAAAGAGCATGGAGCCCTGAGGTCATTTGCATAATTTGTGAAACCTTTTTATTGTAAAAACAAGGTCTAAACAAGCTAAAAGAAGAGCAGAACCTGTCAGAGGGGCACTCAACAGTATGCCAGTGTGCTTAGTTTACAATCCTTCATCCTGGTGGTAGATTCCTTTAAGTAGGTAAAGAAGGTAAAGTTATCCAGTGCGTCTGGATGACTTATAACCCTTTAAACAGAACATGTCATGCAAATTAACCCACCCAAAATAAAGGCTCAGCATCCCTTAATAGTTCCTTTCCACGGCTGCCAGTGTTTCAAAAATCAGTTTGTAAATGTATAAACAACTAAGTATGAGGTGACATTCACCTTAAATGAGTTGCCTGGCTCGCTGTCTTGTTCACAGGTTATGTTGTTTGGAAAGCTCTGTAACCCATGTATGCATTGGATCACATGAAACCACAGCGCCTCCATGGAGGATTGGAGAAGTAGAAGTCCATGGAGGCTGCTGTGATTTCATTGTGATCATGTATGCACGGGGTACAGTTTGCTAATGTTAGGAGGCATAAAGGACCTGTGATGATGTCACCCTGGTCACATGACACGCTGAGCAGAGGCATGGGACATGGGGAGGAGTAGTATAGGAGTGGCTGGTGTTGCAGGACAATATAATATAAAGTTGATTTATGTGGATGTAGTAGAGAAACGATTTTTTGGTTTTTTTTAAGAAGGTAGGGCTCCATAGGAACCTGTCAGTGGCTGTATATGTGAAAATGTGGTGACAGGTTCCCATTTAATAACCTCGTGATCCTTCACACGCGCAAACTCATCAAATAAGCTGTGTTGGTAGGATGCTATCTATGTTGTTATTATCTTACGTTCCTTGGTATAGTTACACTTGTATCGGAAGCATTGAATCTGGGACTCCAAATACAGCTTAACAGTACTCATTTCTTCGATATGTTCTCTTAATTTCTCGCTATGGAAGCCATGGACTAAGCTGCTGTGACGGTCTCCTTTTTATTATGTGCTCTCTGTGTGTGGCCGGTCATGGATATCCGCTATGGAAGCCCATGGATAAGCTGTGCTGAGGGTCTCCTTTTTCTATTATGTCTCTGTGTGTGGACCGGTCATGGATATCCGTACTCGAAGCCATGGATAAGCTGCTGCCTGACAGGGTCTCCTTTTCTATTAGTCTCTCTGTGTGGTGGCAGGTCATGGATATCCGCTATGGAAGCCATGGATAAGTGCTGCTGATGACGGTCTCCTTTTCTTTATGTCCTCTCTGTGTGTGGACGGTCATGGATATCCGTATGGAAGCCAGGATAAGCTGCTGCTGACGGGTATCCTTTTCTTATTATGTCTACTCTGTGTTGTGGACGGTAAGGGATATCGATCGGAACGCCAAGGATTAAGCTGCATGATGAAGGGTATAATTTTATATTATGTATATTAAGTTTGTGTGGAAGCGCGGGGTAATAATGGAAGAAGAATGGAAGAATGGATAAGATGTGCTGAAGGGGTATAATTTTATCATTATGTCTATGCAGGCTTGGTACTCATTAGTTGGCTATACAGACTTGGTGCTCATTACATGGCTGTGCAGGCTTGGTACTCATTAGTTGGCTGTACAGACTTGGTGCTCATTACTTGGCTGTACAGACTTGGTGCTCATTACTTTGCTGTACAGACTTGGTGCTATAGACATAATGATAAAATTATACCCCTTCAGCACATCTTATCCATTCTTCCATTCTTCTTCCATTATTACCCCGCGCTTCCACACAAACTTAATATACATAATATAAAATTATACCCTTCATCATGCAGCTTAATCCTTGGCGTTCCGATCGATATCCCTTACCGTCCACAACACAGAGAGACATAATAAGAAAAGGATACCCGTCAGCAGCAGCTTATCCTGGCTTCCATACGGATATCCATGACCGTCCACACCAGAGAGGACATAAAGAAAAGGAGACCGTCATCAGCAGCACTTATCCATGGCTTCCATAGCGGATATCCATGACCTGCCACCACACAGAGAGACTAATAGAAAAGGAGACCCTGTCAGGCAGCAGCTTATCCATGGCTTCGAGTACGGATATCCATGACCGGTCCACACACAGAGAGCATAATAGAAAAAAGGAGACCCTCAGCACAGCTTATCCATGGGCTTCCATAGCGGATATCCATGACCGGCCACCACAGAGAGCACATAATAAAAAGGAGACCGTCACAGCAGCTTAGTCCATGGCTTCCATAGCGAGAAGATTAAGACAAGCATATCGAAGAAATGAGTACTGTTAAGCTGTATTATGAGTCCCAGATTCAATGCTTGCCGATACAGTGTAACTATACCAAGGAACGTAGAATAATACACAACATAATCAGCATCCTACCAACACAGCTATATTAGATGGTTTCCGTGTGAAGCGATCAAGGGTTATGTAAATAGGGAACCTGTCACCACATTTTCACATATACAGCCACTGACAGGTTCCTATGGAGCCCTACCTTCTTAAAAAAAACCAAAAAATCGTTTCTCTACTACATCCACATAAATCAACTTTATATTATATTGTCCTGCAACACCAGCCACTCCTATACTACTCCTCCCCATGTCCCATGCCTCTGCTCAGCGTGTCATGTGACCAGGGTGACATCATCACAGGTCCTTTATGCCTCCTAACATTAGCAAACTGTACCCCGTGCATACATGATCACAATGAAATCACAGCAGCCTCCATGGACTTCTACTTCTCCAATCCTCCATGGAGGCGCTGTGGTTTCATGTGATCCAATGCATACATGGGTTACAGAGCTTTCCAAACAACATAACCTGTGAACAAGACAGCGAGCCAGGCAACTCATTTAAGGTGAATGTCACCTCATACTTAGTTGTTTATACATTTACAAACTGATTTTTGAAACACTGGCAGCCGTGGAAAGGAACTATTAAGGGATGCTGAGCCTTTATTTTGGGTGGGTTAATTTGCATGACATGTTTCTGTTTAAAGGGTTATAAGTCATCCAGACGCACTGGATAACTTTACCTTCTTTACCTACTTAAAGGAATCTACCACCAGGATGAAGGATTGTAAACTAAGCACACTGGCATACTGTTGAGTGCCCCTCTGACAGGTTCTGCTCTTCTTTTAGCTTGTTTAGACCTTGTTTTTACAATAAAAAGGTTTCACAAATTATGCAAATGACCTCAGGGCTCCATGCTCTTTAGATGTCAATGGAGCTTGGAGCCCCAAAGGCTCATGTTTATAATTTTTAAAACCTCTTTTTTCTTAAAACAAGGCATACAAAGTTCAAGAAGTCCAACTTCTGCCAGAGGGGCACACACCAATGTCATGGTGCGCTTGGTTTACAATCCTTCTTCCTGATGGTAAATGTCCTTTAATACAATTCACACTACTACACTTCAAACTACTACAGATAATGTAATACGAAGAATAGATCCATCAACAGCAGTTGTGTATAGTTTCCATGTCACTATAGGGCTACAGAGAATATGACATTGATTATGAGTCATTCTATGGACTTTCTATTTACTATATTGTGCCCTGGCAGTGTAAGCAATAAAATACTTAATGTGAATAACAGATCCATCAACAGCAGCTCCCTGTGGTTTCCAAATGAATGGCAGGGGTGATTTTAGTGTTTAGGAGCCAACACTATTTAATATAGCATTGCCCAGAGAGCTTCACCTAGAGATACTAAATGCAAGTAACAGATCCATCATAGCAGCTTGCTGGTGGTTTTTTGTTTTTTTTAATGCTAAAAACATAAAATACATACGCCTATAGCAATAAGTGTTCTAAAAAGCTCAATGTATTAGAGATACTATAATATATTATAGCACCAGCACCAGCATCAGCAGCTTGCTGATGGTTTCCAGGACACACGGATTATTAAGGGTTTTAATTAATTCTAATTAATTAGAGCCATCATCTATATAATATAATACAACATACAGTATTAGAAGACTCAATGTAGTCGAATACAACAAAATAATATTATAATCCATGTAAGCACAGCTTGCTGATGGTTTCCACGTCATAAATGCATTGTTGCATGGGGTTTTAATGTGTTTTTATGCGCCCATCAGCCTCCATCTATACAGGCGGCCCCCTACTTAAGACACCCCGACTTACAAACAACCCCTAGTTACAAACGGACCTCTGGATGTTGGTAATTTACTGTACTTTAGCCTTTTACTACAATAAGAGCAATAATATTATTAAGGTGTCTGCAATTACGATTTATTGTTAATCTTAGTTCTTATGACAATCCAAAATTTTTGAATCCAATTGTCACAAAGAACAAAAAAAAAATTTTGGCTGGAGTTACAATTATAAAATATACGTTCCACTTACATACACAATTCAACTTAGGACAAACCTACAGAACTTTTCTTGTACGTAACCCGGGACTGCCTGTACTATACACAATGCTAGAGCTCTCAAGGACTAGAGATACATGATTAGAATTATAGATCCATCGGCTTCTGCTGGTTTCCAGGACACAAGTTTGTTACACAGTACTATGGTGCTTATGATTTCCATCAAACTTAACATGTATTTAAATAGAATACATCCCACAGCACTAAATGTACTAAAAATACATAATAAGAATAATAGATCCGTCAAACAGCAACTTAATGATGGTTTCCAGGACACAACTGCGATACAGGAGTATACTGAAAAAATATATACCAAAATGTAAGTGTCTGTGCCCTTCAGAGGCAGTTGAGTGGACGATGTTGGGGCATTTGTTGCCGTTTTAGAGTGCTCCCCGTCTACCTCGCTGTAACCCTTCCTTATAAATTATGGAACGTTCCAGAAAGTGTCCATTAATCGTAACATTACTGAGGCAAAGCTATAAATCATTTACGACCTCTGAGCTCATTATACATTTCCGCCTCAATTACCCCGTGTTATGTCTCATTTGGCCCGTACACCACAGCGCACCTCTAATACATGATACTAAGTACTCCACATGGGGGCGCTGTAACGTGCGCCATCACCGATCACCAATTGTGTGTAGAAACCTTTAGGACACAAGGCGAAACTTAATGTCTGAACTCGAATGCAAATCTATTGTAATCTATACCACTGCATGAGGCCAGTAGTAACATATCTCCCAACGTTTCCAGATCTACGGACAGTCCTGAGCTCAGCAGAAGGTCCTGGACTCAGTGAGCCAGTCCTGACTCAGCAGAGGTCCTGGACTCAGTGTGGTCAGTCTGAGCGCAGCTGGAGGGTCCTGGACCCAGTGGGTTAGTGCTGATCTCTGCAGGGGGTCTCAGTGGTCAGTCCTGAGCTCAGCTAAGGATCCTGGACTCATGGGTCAGTCCTGAGCTCATGCAGAGGTCTCAGTGGGCATCCTCAGCTCAGCAGAGGGTCCTGACTCAAGTGGGACAGTCCTCAACTCAGCAGGAGGGTCCTGGACTCAGTGGGACAGTCATGATCTCAGCAGGAGGGTCCTTGACTCAGTGGGACAATCCTGAGCTCAGCTGGAGGGCCTTGGACTCAGTGGACAGTCTGAGCTCAGCAGGAGGTCCTGGATACAGTGGTCATCCTGAGCTCAGCAGGAGGTCCTGGACCCATTCGGGATAGTGCTGCGAGCTCTGCAGGGTCCTGGACTCAATGGGAGTCCCAGCCGCAGCATGGAGGGTCCTGGACCCAGTGGGATAGTGCTGAGCTCTGCAGAGGGTCCTGGACTCAATGGGATATCCCTCAGCTCACAGGGGTCCTGGACTCAGTGGTCATCCTAGCTCAGTAGGTTGAGGAATTATACTGAGGGGGTGCACTAAGGGGAATTATACTGAGGGGGTGCACTAAGGGAATTATACTGATGGGGGGCACTAAGGGGAATTATACTCATGGGGGCACTAGGGAATTGATACTCATGGGGGCACTAAGGGAATTATACTGAGGGTGCACTAAGAATTATATTACGATGGGGGTGCACTAAGGGGAATTATACTGATGGGGCACTAAGGGAATTATACTCATAGGGGGCACAAGGGGATTATACTGAGGGATGCACTAAGGGAATTATACCATGGGGCAAGGAATTATCTCATGGGGGCACTAATGGGTATTAACATATTGGGCCTAAGAATTTAACTGAGGCAGGCATTGAGAGGGTTACTAGGAGGAACTAAGAGGGCATTCTGAGTGATGGGCACTAGGGGCATTACATTGATGGGGGAATAAGGGGCGTTATACTGATTGGGGAAACGTAGTGGCTATCGACTGATTGGGACATTTAGGGGCGTTAATATTAGTTTGGGCACTAAGAGGGAACTAAATTGGCATATATGTGTAACTACTATTTTTTGGAATGGGCATGGGGACTCGTGTATGTGCTCCTGCTTACAACCCGCTTGAGCTGGCAGATATGGTAGTGGGGTCGCCCTTTAAAGCCTGTAATCTCAGAGGATCCTGTAATTAGGAGTAGGAGCAGAAAGTAAATCAGCGAAGGAGACAGCGTCCGGAGGGAGATGGATCCCCGTGCTACATGGGGACTGCAGCTCTGGGGGGAGACCCGTTGTCACATCCCCCCTGCCCATCCATCATACACTGTCACTTTAAGCAGCGGGGCCTGGACGTCTGTATAATAGCAGGCACATCCATCTTCTCCCCATCCCGGCCGATGCTATACTACTTGCGATAAACCACCTTTCCCATGTGCTCACCCGGAGATTTATTAAAATACATGAAATCTTCAAAAGTTTCTCTGAAGCAGAAAGTTTCTATCTACATCAGTGACCAATACCCCAGGAACCTTCTCTACCATCAGAGTCTGTTATACAGAAAGACTAAGACAATAGGGATAGGCAGGCACCATATGGAGGACTAAGGCATACAGCAATGCAGTAGGGTCCATATAGGGGATTCTGTGTCACCCACATTCACTTACACAGGATTACTGCAGCAGGTTTGGCATCTTGGTGCTCATGGCTTTGCTGTACAGACGTGTTGCCTTCACAGATTTTGTACTCATGGCTTTGCTGTGCAGACTTGGTGCTCAATACTTGGCTGTACAGACTTGGTGCTCATTACTTGGCTGTGCAGACTTGCTGCTCATTACTTGGCTGTACAGACTTGGTGCTCAATACTTGGCTGTGCACGGGCTCATCTTGGCGTCAGACTTGGTGTCATTACTTGGCTGTGCAGACTTGGTGCTCATTACTTGGCTGTAGCAGACTTGGTGCTCATTCAAACTGGCTGTGCAGGCTTGGTACTCATTACTTGGCTGGCAGACTTGGTGCAACCATTACTTGGCTGTACAGACTTGGTGCTCATTACTTGGCTGTACAGACTTGGTGCTCATTACTTGGCTGTACAGACTTGGTGCTCATTACTTGGCTGTACAGACTTGGTGCTCAATACTTGGCTGTACAGACTTGGTGCTCATTACTTGGCTGTGCAGGCTTGGTACTCATTAGTTGGCTATACAGACTTGGTGCTCATTACATGGCTGTGCAGGCTTGGTACTCATTAGTTGGCTATACAGACTTGGTGCTCATTATATGGCTGTGCAGGCTTGGTACTCATTAGTTGGCTATACAGACTGGTGCTCATTACATGGCTGTGCAGCTTGGTACTCATTAGTTGGCTGTACATACTTGGTGCTCATTACTTGGCTGTACAGACTTGGTGCTCATACTTGGCTGTAACAGACTTGGTGCTCATTACTTGGCTGTGCATGCTTGGTACTCATAGTTGGCTATACAGACTTGGTGCTCATTACTTTGGCTGTGCACCTTGGTACTCATTAGTTGGCTATACAGACTGTGGTGCTCATTACATGGCGTGCAGCCTTGGTACTCATTATTGGCTATACAGACTTGGTGCTCATTACAGGCTGTGCAGGCTTGGTACTCATTAGTTGGCTGTGCAGCCTGGAGGATTACTTGGCTGTACAGACTTGGTGCTCATTACTTTGCTGTACAGACTTGGTGCTCATTACTTGGCTGTACAGACTTGGTGCTCATTACTTGGCTGTTCAGGCTTGGTGCTCATTACATGGCTGTGCAGGCTTGGTGCTCATTACATGGCTGTGCAGGCTTGGTACTCATTAGTTGGCTATACAGACTTGGTGCTCATTACTTTGCTGTACAGACTTGGTGCTCATTACTTTGCTGTACAGACTTGGTGCTCATTACTTGGCTGTACAGACTTGGTGCTCATTACTTGGCTGTACAGACTTGGTGCTCATTACATGGCTGTGCAGGCTTGGTACTCATTAGTTGGCTATACAGACTTGGTGCTCATTACTTGGTTGTACAGACTTGGTGCTCATGATTTGCAATATGGACCCACCATGTCCCTTTAACCCACCAAAGTAAGATGTTCCATTGCACATGGTGGAGGACAGGACAGGGTCACTCCAGGCTTTGTTACTGGCGGTGTGATCACCGGGCGACGCACACTTGCTATTGATTCCATGTGTCATACAACTCTCCACTAGTGCTCCAGCACCCTGCTGTGCCGCGGAGCCGCGATTACCGCTGTGTGAAGTGTAAATGAGTCTTTACCATCAACAAACAAATCAATATGAAGCTTCTGTTCACACACGCAATCCACACAAAGACGTCACGTAGCAATGCATCATGGGAAACTACATATCTCTACAGCCGGGATTCCTGGAGGGTTGTGGAAGTGAAATAATGCTCAGGATGTCCTTCATGGGGCACTGCATGTCTCCATGCAGACTCCAGCCAATGTTATGTATTGTCCCTAGAAAAGTCAGACCTTTGGAATGATGTTAGTAGCAGCAGGACTGTGATATGGATTTATATTCCAGGATTTTTGGTATGGGGGTGTGTCCTTACACAGCTGTGCTCTGTGCAGTCAGTGTTAGATATTGTAGGTGGAGATATGTATAATCAGACCTTTGTGTATGATGTTGTTAGTAGCAGCAGGATTGTGATATGTGGACTTATGTTCCAGTATTGCAGCTTCAGGTGGCGGGTCTCCTCACACTTCTGTGCTCTTTGTATGCAGTGCTAAGTATTGTCCCTAGACATATGTGCAGTCAGACCTTTGGGTATGTTTTTTAGTAGCAGCAGGACTGTGATATATAGATTTATATTCCAGGATTGTAGCTTCGGGTGGCAGATGTCCTCACACTTCTGTACTTTTTGCATGCAGTGCTTAGTACTGTCCCTAGAGATATGTGCAGTCAGACCTTTGGGTATGTTTTTTAGTAGCAGCAGGACTGTGATAGTCCAGGCTTGTTTCTCCTCACACTGCTGTGCCCAGTACTGTACATGGACTGTATGTGCATGTGTTCTATAAAGGGTCGGTTGATTGTCTGGACTCCATGTTCCGTTTTTTTTTTTTTGCCCTTTCTCCTAATAAACGCCGATTTTATCTGACATTTAAAGTTCAACAACATATCACTTTTTAAGGTTAAGGATTTTTTTTTTTATCCCTGCTAGAATCGCCTGTGACCATATTAGTTCTAATGACTCCATTAGTTATGTAATCTTCTTCTCTGGCGCTCATTAACGTCCGCTAAGATTCCTGGACTAATTGTGTCCACGGAAGTGGAATGGGGGAGGGGGGGGCTCTGGACTCATTGCCTAAAGGGTTAAATCTGTGAAAATCCCATTAAAAGGAGTCGTGCGAGAGGAGGTGTTAATTGGAGCGACGCGATTTGTTACGATTAAGCAACGCTGGGTAAAAGAATGGCGAAAAAAACCCTCCATTGGGAAATGAACGTGGATACATCTCTATGAAACTGGCAATTATGTTCTGGTGTGTGACCTTTAAGTGGTCCTCCGCGTCCTCTCCACTCTCCCGCTGCGAGGCCTGTTATTATACGGGGGGGGGGACGTTATATATATTGGGGTTATTGGATGCATACGAGCGCTCGTCTGTAGATGATTGCACTCCGCAGACTGGCGGCATCACGCTCATTCATGTCCAAAGCTCAAAGTGACGGCAGTTTAGGATTTTTATGTTAATAAAGGAGAGTCCTGCATCATGTAGCCCCCTCCGCTCCCCTCATCATATAAGTGCCACCCACTTTTTCCCACAGCTGTATTGACAGCCTCGGGAGGTTTGTGTACAAGAACCAGTGCCGCATCTGCTACGAGGTGGGATGAAAAATTCCGCCTCAGGCGGCAGATGCGGAGCCCTGAAAGAAGCGGCGAAACAGGTGTGGGTGATTCGGTCACTCGTTCGATAGGGACTAACTTGCTGATCAGTGGGGGTCTCAGTGAGACCCCATAGATTGCAAAAACGAGTCAGAGTTCGGAAAGTGTGTGTGTGTGTGGGGGGGGGCTGTAGTTTGGCCGGGCGGAGTTTATGGAGTTTGGGTGGGCAGAGTGTATAGAGTTTGGGTGGGTGGAGTTTATGGAGTATGGGTGGGAGGAGTTTATGGATTTTGGGTGGGCGGGGTTTATGGAGTTTGGGTGGGCAGAGTGTATGGAGTTTGGGTGGGTGGAGTTTATGGAGTATGGGTGGGAGGAGTTTATGGATTTTGGGTGGGCGGGGTTTATGGAGTTTGGGTGGGCGGAGTTTATGGAGTTTGGGCTGGGTGGGCGGGCCGCCCAGAGTTTGGGCTGGGTGGGCGGTTGGAGTTTGGGCAGTACGGCTGGAGTTTGGGGCGGATGACTTTCGGGGAAGTATAGACACAGAGTGAATTATGACCTGGCCGTACGTCCCCAGGCCCCTCCTCCAATGGGTCCAGTCGCGGTTGCACCATCAGCGACCGTGATTGCTCCGCCCCTGTATAGGATCCCATGACCCACCTAGCTCCATCACTCCCTTGTACTGTTCGCTATTCAGGGTGCGGCATTAAAGCAGCAGGTTCATATCAGCAACACAGGAGGAAATAGCCGGAAACATAAATTCTCCACTTAATGTAACGGGGGGTAAAGGTCACCGATTTAACAAAAAAACTATAAAAAGTCCCTGGCTTTGGGTTTAAGCTGCTTCTTATTAGGACCTGGAGAGTATTTCACAGAGATCGGGCCAAGCGGCTGATATGTACCATATGGCGGAGGAGAAATTACAACCACGGAGCGGATGTAAGGAGGACCCCCGCACCCCACCCCACCGCGGCAGGGAACGGCAGCCAACCCCATGTAATTACATTCCTGCTCAGATTCAATATGAGAAAGCAGAAGCGGATTTGTTATGTGTCTACCCAAAAAATATCAAAATTGTGTTCCAGCATTTGACGCAGGAAGGACAGGTTTACTCCAGAATTGCCAGAATTATCATGCATAGCAGGAAATAGAAGGTGTTACATATTTTAGGGTTTGTCCATTGATATAAGGGCACATGTGTGAGGTCACACTGAAGGGAAGAGTCAGCGACCTCTGACACTTGACCTCTGACACTTGGACAGCAGTTGCTGTTAGAGGATCCCACTAGATGTTTACCCTGGGCACCTGCTGATTTTGGTCAGATATTCATGGCACCAAGAACATTCTTTCATAATTGTATTATCATAAATTATCAACTTATTGTATCTTATTGAAAGGGAACCTGTCAGCAGGTGTAGACTGCAGCCAGTGTTATGTATTGTCCCTGGAGAGATGTGAAATGAATACCTTTGTGCATATTGTTAGTAGCAGCAGGACTGTGATATATGGATTTATATCCCAGGATTGTGGCTTCTACCAAGTGCACTAGGAGGGATAACCTCACACTGCTGTGCTCTTTGCTCTCTGCAGCCAGTGTTAAGTATCATCCCTGGAGAGATGTGTTATCAGACCTTTCTGTGTTGCTAGTAGCTCCAGAACTGTTAAATATGGATTTATATTCAAGGATTGTTGCTTTCGGGGTGCATGTCCTCACACTGCTGTTCTCTGTGCTCTCTGCAGCCTGTGTTAGGTATTGCCCCTTGAGAGATGTGTTATGTTATTAGCAGCAGCAGGACTGTTATATATGGATTTATATTCCAGGATTCTACTGGGGAAGTGTCCTCACACTGCTGTGCTCTGTGATCTCTTCAGTCGTGTTAGGTATGTGGAGATGTGTAAACTAAGGTGATTACCGTTGTGTATGTTGTTAGTTGTTTATATTCCAGGAATGTAGCTCCTCACACTGCTGTGCTCTTAGCACTGTACTTTGAACCACGATTCCGCTACAGCTACTTGAGGGGAAGTGAAGCAGTTCAATGCAGAGAGCAGAGAGCACAGCAGTGTGAGGACACACTCCCAGTGCACTTGGAGAAGCTGCAATCCCGGAATATAACTGACCTTAGGTTGAATCCTAATTAACCTTTTCCATAATAGATCCTGTTCTGTTCTGTAACATTAATTTTTCACCAAATAAATTTTGATTAGCCTCAATTTTCATCCAAAATTTTGATACTGTAGATGTCATAATCTGAAAAAATACTTCAAAGGAAAATGTATCCTTTCATTTTTATGCTGCATTCTATAAATAAAATCTATAAAAGAGAGAAAAACATTCTTCCAAAAAAATTGATCAATAAAAATACACAATAAAAACATAACAATAATTAAGCAAAAACCTAAAAATAAAGGAAAATAAAATACTACCGCCCTGCGTGTCTCTATTACTAGGCAGCGCACTCTCCCTTGTCATGTATGGACGGCTCCTGCCTTTCTTCCCACTTGACCCCCGGCCTCCTGTCTGACCCCGTCCTGGCCTCACTTTCTTCTCTGATGCCTGCTGTCTGAGCAGCTGAGATAACAGGGCCGCCGCAGGCCTGCGATTCACTTTATCTCACCAAATCCCCGTAGAAATGAAGAAACGCCGTAAGAAAAATAAAAATTTTAGGTCGGTGAAGTATGGGGAAAAAAAAATTGGTCAAAAAATTTCAGGTATATTTGAGGTTTTTTCAATTATAGTTTAAAAAAAAAAAAAAAAAAAGTGGCAACTTTTGTGAAAAAAAAAAAAATTAAGTAAAAAAGTTCACCGAATTTGCACGACCTTAAATTTGATTCTGATAAAATTCCTATTCGTGGAGCGGAAGGTTAAAAACATTGTAACATTTTTTGGTAGTTACGGGGGTTAAAAAGTGGAGGGAAAAAAAATTGACGCATCCTTTTAGAGGTCCCCCTGTTCCGATGCCATTGTTCCAGTCCAAAAAACATCTGGTCCTATCAGAAATGAAAATGCTGACCCCGCCTTTATTGGGCACATGACAGCTTAGCCAATCAGTGGCCACAAAGGTCAGGTGATAATGGTACAAGGCCAGCGATTGGTTGAGCTGTCACATGCACAACATCGGTGCCTCTGGTTGGATGGGATAGTAAGTCCTGGGGACGGGAGCACCTGCACTGGAACTGGGAGAGTCTCCTGAAAATATCTTTTTACCCCCTGCCAAAAAAATCTCTAAAACCCCTTCAAAAATTACTTCCCACCCATGGAAATTCCTCACAACATCATTAGGAATTTCCATCGGAAGATCCTTCGGATAATGGGAGGTTATTCTCTATGCAGATTCCCGGGCTGGGTTTATCTATCCTTTGTATATGATAACTTCTCACAGCAGAGGGTTTGCTACAGTTGTATCCGGTCTAGGACACACTCTATGAGCAGCGCAGATCTGCTTGTGTGATAAGATGAGAACGTGGCGAGGTCTGTAGAGGTTTTCCATCCCCTGGAAGTAAAGCGTATGATGTCCTGACAGCAAGCAGAGGTCTTGACAATGATGATGAATGGAAACAATTAGAAAGTTGCAAATCTGGAAACACTGACTAATGATTTTTCAATCAGTGCGAGGGTGTAACGTGATCGGTCCCGAGGGGCGGCGTGACACATGGCGTGCACTGGATAACGTCATTAGCTCTGCTCCTTTAACCTCTTTCCAGGCATCCGCCCCCCTCCTCATCGGATGACTGCTGCACACAATCCTCTCCGCTTATACAAAAAACATTACTGTGTTACCACCCAAATAGACTTGAACAGGGTTTTTTTTAAAAACAGTGCCACCTTCATCAATAGGTCAGGTGGGGTATTGCAGCTCAGACACATTGATGCCACATTGTATCACTACTGACATTACTAGGAAATATCTACCGTACAGGCCCCCTCATGTGTCAGTGTAGTGTGGGGGGCACCGGGTCATGCTGGGGGGAGCCTATGGTATGGATGGTGTCTGCATGTTGTATCCTGTTGTGTAAACAGGATAAAGAAGGACCATGCAGACCCCCATGACCACTAGGACCCCCATATAAGATCTGCACTGATAGTGTTGTAGGGTCAGCGGGTGACCTGAGAAGAGTCCAGCTGGGACATGGTGAATGGCTCTAACCATAAACTTATGGGGTCAGTAAACATAGATATCTCTGTACCACGCCCACATGACAAATACTGGATAGTGATACATCCAGAAGCCCAGATGAAGCCTCTCCCTCTCTCTCTCTCTCTCTCTACTACTACTCCTATCATGTATTTATCGGCACAGTACTAATACTCCTATCCTTTATATGGGCACAACACAGTACTAATACTCCTATACTGTATATATGGGCACAGCACAGTACTACTACTCCTA